>SZWC01002248.1:52365-84333 GCA_023375785.1 Penium margaritaceum
AGGTGGAGCAAGCCAGTGTTTGGTGGAGCAAGCCAGAGAATGGTGGAGCAAGCCAGGGAGAGGTGGAGGAAGCCAGAGAATGGTGAAGCAAGCAAGAAAACGGCTGAGCAAGCCAGAGAAGGGTTGAACAAGTCAGAGAATAGTGGAGCAAGCCAGAGAACAGTGGAGCAAGCCAGAGAAGGGTGGAGCAGGCCAGAAAATGGTGGAGTAAGCCAGGGAACGGCGGAACAAGCCAGAAAATGGTGGAGCAAGCCAGAGAAAGGTGGAGCAAGCCAGGGAAAGATGGAGCAAGCCAGAGAACGGTGGAGCAAGCCAGGGAAAAGTGGAGCAAGCGAGAGAACGGTGGAGCAAGCCAGAGAATGCTGGTGTAAGCTAAATGGCAGTGGAGCAATCCAGAGAAAGGTGGAACAAGCCAGAGAACAGTGGACCAAGCCAGAGAGTGGTGGAGAAAGCGAGAGAATGGTGGAGCAAGCCAGAGAACGGTGGAGCAAGCCACAGGACGGTGGAGCAAGCCAAAGAATGGTGAAGCAAGCGAGACAACGGTGGAGCAAGCTGGAGAAAGGTGGAAAAAGCTAGAAAATGGTGGAGCAAGCCAAAGAATGATGGAGTCAGCCAGGGAAAGGTGGAGCAAGCAAGATAACGGTGGAGCAAGCCAGAGAACGGTGGAGCAAGCCAGAGAATGGTGGAGCAAGCCAGACAACGGTGGTGTAAGCCTAAGAACAGTGGAGGAAGTTTGAGAATGTTGCAGCAAGCCAAAGAATGGTGGAGCAATCCAGAGAACGGTGGAGGAAGCTAGACAACCGTGGAGCAAGCAAGAGAACGTCGGAGGAAGTCAGAGAACGGAGGAGAAAACTAGAGAGTGGTGGAGCAAGCGAGAGAACAGTGGAGCAAGCCAGAGAATGGTAGAGCAAGCCAGAGAACAGTGGAGCAAACCAGAGATCGGTGGAGCAAGCCTGAGAAAGGTGGAGCAAGCGAGAGAAAGTTGAAGCAAGCCAGAGAGTGGTGGAGCAAGACAAAGATTGGTTGAGCAAGCCACAGAATGGTTGAGGAAGGAAGAGAACAGTGAAGCAAGCCATAGAATGGTGGAGCAAGCCAGAGAATGGAAGAGCTGGGCAGAGAACTATGGTTCTGTCTGAATGATGCTCCTCACCATGGCAGGAGTGACTCCAAAAAGGAATGCCAAAAAGACAAGCCTCAGTGGCTTAGTGGTTAATGGTGTCCACCTCTAGAGACAGGGGCCTGGGTTCAAGTCCCACAAGATGAAATTATGCCCTGCCTCAAGGGAGGTTGAAAATAGATGCCAGGAAGCTAGCTTAACCTCTAGAGTTCCTCTTTAAGATTCTAGAAGGCCAGGTGAGGGTCCAGGAAGGTGGCACACCTTCTAGAAGGGGTGACTTGTCCTACAAGGCATCTAGAGGTGTCTTGGTCTTCTGGACACCTTCCCTCCTACTCGAAGCAAGCTGAGGAATCTAGGAAGGGGCAGAAGCTTCTAGAGAAGGGAAGGGATGCCTTCCTAGGTGGGAAAAGGACAGCCTACCAAGGAGCACACTAGAAGCCATAGAATCTGCAAGGACGCTCCAAATCTGGCATGCTTTGGTGTTCTGGAAATCTTAGATCAGTGGCTATAAAATGCCACTGCTTGTGAGCCTTCATCAAGTGTTCATTCCCAGTCAATTGAGGCCAAAACTATTGCCTCACTCTCTGACCAGATTTTGCCATCCTTGGAACCAGTTGCCTCCACAGTTTTAGTCTCTCCAAAAACAGTTGGTGGTGTGAAACAGCCACTCCTAGGGACCCTCCAGGGTGCACACTCACCCTCAGGCCAACGGGTTCAAGCAAGAGAAAGGTGGAGAAAGCCAGAGAGCAGTGGAGCAAGCGAGAAAACAATGGAGCAAGCCAGACAAAGGTTGAGCAAGTCAGAGAATGGTAAAGCAAGCCGGAGAACGGTGGAGCAAGCGAGAGAACAGTGGAGTAAGTCAGAGAACAATGGAGCAAGCCATGGAAAGGTTGAGTGATCCAGAGCACGGTCGAGCAAGCCAGGGAAAGGTGGAGCAAGCCTGAGAACAGCAGAGCAAGCCATAGAAAGGTGGTGTAAGCCAGAGGTCGGTGGAGCAATGCAGAGAACTACGGAGCAAGCCAGAGAGCAGTGGAGCAAGCCAGAGAACTATGGAGCAAGCCGAAAAAAGTTGGAACAAGCCAGAGAATGGTGCAGCAAGCCAGAGAATAGTGGAGCGAGCCTGAGAACGGTGGAGCAAGTCCGAGAATGGTTGATCAAGCCAGAGAACAATGAAGTAAGCCTGAGAATAGTGGAGCAAGCTAGGGACAGGTCGAGCAAGCGAGAGAACGGTGGAGCAAGCCATGTAAAGGTGGAGCAAGCCAGAGAACAGTGGAGCAAGCCAGAGACTGGTGGAGCAAGGCAGAGAACCGTGGAGCAAGCCGGAGAACGGTGGAGCAAGCCAGGGAGAGGTGAAGCAAGCCAGAGAATGGTGCAACAAGCCAGGGAATGAAAAAGCTAGTCAAAGTTGGGTGGAGCAAGCCTGAGAATGGTGGAGCAAGCCAGAGAACGATGGAGCAAGCTTGAGAATGATGGAGTAAGCCAGAGAACGGTGGAGCAAGCGAGAGAAAGGTGGAGGAAGCCAGAAAAAGGTGGAGCAAGCCAGAGAAAGGTGGAGCAAGCCTGAGAATGGTGGAGCAATCTAGAGAACAGTGGAGCAAGCCAGAGAACAATGGAGCAAGCCAAAGAAACATGGAGCAAGCGAGAGAACGGTGGAGCAAGCCACAAAACGATGGAGCAAGCCAGAGAGGGATGGAGCGAGTTAGAGAATGGTGGAGCAAGCTAGAAAACGGTGGAGCAAGCAAGAGAACGGTGGAGCAAGCCAGAGAATGGTGGAGTAAGCCAGAGAACGGTGGAGCAAGCAAGAAAACAGTGGAGCAAGCCACAGAAAGGTGGAGCAAGCCAGGGAAAGGTGGAGCAAGCAAGAGAACGGTGGAGCAAGACAGGGAAAGTTGGAGCAAGCCAGAGAATGGTGGAGCAAGGCAGGGAATTGTGGAGCAAGCTAGAGAACGGTGGAGCAAGCCAGAGAAAGGTGGAGCAAGCCAGAGAACAATGGAGCTAGCCAGAGTGCAGTAAAGTAAGCCAGAGAAGTGTGGAGCAAGCCAGAGAACGGTGGAGCAAGCCAGAGAACGGTGGAGCAAGCGAAAGAACGATGGAGCAAGCCAGAGAACGGTGGAGCAAGCCAGAGAACGGTGGAGCAAGCGAGAGAATGGTGGAGCAAGCCAGAGAACGGTGGTGCAAGCCTAAGAACGGTGGAGGAAGTTTGAGAATGGTGCAGCAAGCTAGAGAATCGTGGAGAAGGCCAGAGAACGGTGTAGAAAGCAAGAGAACGGTGGAGCCAGCCAGAGAACTATGGAGGAAGTCAGAGAACAGAGGAGAAAGCCAGAGAACGGTGGAGCAAGCCATAGAACGGTTGAGCAAGCAAGAGAATGGTAGAACAAGCCAAAGAACAGTGGAGCAAACAAGAGAACGGTGGAGCAAGCCAGAGAAAGGTGGAGAAAGCCAGAGAAAGTTGGAGCAAACGAGAGAAAGATGGAGCAAGCCAGAGAAAGATGGAGCAAGCCAGAGATTGGTGCAGCAAGACTGAGATTGGTTCAGCAAGCCAGAGAATAGTGGAGCAATCTATTGAACAGTGGAGCAAGCCAGAGAATGGTGGAGCAAGCCAGAGAATGGTGGAGCAAGCCAGAGAACGGTAAAGTAAGCCAGAGAACCGTGGAGGAAGGTAAAGAACGGTGGAGCAGGCCAGAGAATGATGGAGCAAGCCAGAGATCACTGAAGCAAGCCCGAGAATGGTGGAGCAAGTCAGAGAACGGTGGACATAGCCAGAGAACGGTGGAGAAATCTAGAGAACGGTGGAGCAAGCCAGAGAACGGTGGAGCAAGCCAGAGACAGGTGGAGCAAGGCTGAGAACGGTGGAGCAAGCGAGAGAGCGGTGGAGCAAGCCAGAGAACGGTGGAGCAAGCTAGGGAATGGTGGAGCAAGCCAGAGAACGACGGAGCGAGCCACAGAAAGGTGGAAGAAGCTAGAGAAAGGTGGAGCACGCCAAATAATGATGAAGCAAGCCAGAGAACGGTTGAGCAAGTCACAAAACAGTGGATCAAGACAGAGAACGGTGGAGGAAGCAAGAGAACAGTAGAGGAGGCCAGAGAACGGTTGAGCAAGCCTGAGAACGAGGGAAAGGTGGAGCAAGCCAGGGAAAGGTGGAGCAAGCTAGGGAAAGGTGAAGCAAGCCAGGGAAAGGTGAAGCAAACCAGGGAAAGGTGAAGCAAGCCACAGAGCGGTGGAGCAAGCAAGAGAACAGTGGAACAAGGAAGCAAACGGTGGGGCAAGCCAGAGAACGGTGGAGCAAGCAAGAGAAAAGTGGAACAGGCCAGAGAATAGTCGAGCAAGCCAGAGAACGGTGGAGCAAGCCAGAGAACGGTGGAGCAAGCTAGAGAATAATGGAGCAAGCAATAAAACAGTGGAGCAAGCCAGAGAACGGTGGAGCAACCCAACGATTCATAGAGCAAGCAAGAGAACGATGGAGCAAGTAAGAGGACGGTAAAGCAAGCGAGAGAACAATGGAGCAAGCCAGAGATCGGTTGAGTAAGCAAGAGAACAGTAGAGCCAGCGAGACAAAATTGGAGTAAGCCAAAGAAATGTGGAGCAAGTCAGAGAACGGTGGAGCAAGCGAGAGAACAGTGGAGCAAGGTAGAGAAAGGTGGAGCAAGTTAGAGAACGGTGGAGCAAGCCACAGAACAGTGGAGTAAGCCAGAAAATGGTAGAGCAAGCAAGAGAATGGTAGAGTAAACCAGAGAATGGTGGAGTTTGCCAGGGAAAGGTGAAGTTAGCGAGAAAACGGTGGAGCAAGCCAGGGAAAGGTGGAGCAAGCAAGAGAACGGTGGAGCAAGCCAGGGGAAGTTGGAGCAAGCCAGAGAACGGTGGAGCAAGGCAGGGAATTGTGGAGCAAGCTAGAGAACGGTGGAGCAAGCCAGAGAAAGATGGAGCAAGCCAGAGAACAGTGGAGCTAGCCAGAGTGCGGTAAAGTAAGCCAGAGAAGGGTGGAGCAAGCTAGAGAATGGTGGAGCAAGCCAGAGAACGGTGGAGAAAGCCAAAGAACGATGGAGCAAGCCACAAAACGGTGGAGCAAGCCGGAGAACGTGGGAGCAAGCCAGAGAATGGTGAAGCAAGCCAGAAAACGGTGGTGCAAGCCTCAGAACGGTGGAGGAAGTTTGAGAATAGTGCAGCAAGCTAGAGAGTTGTGGAGAAGGCCAGAGAACGGTGTAGAAAGCAAGAGAACGGTGGAGCCAGCCAGAGAACTATGGAGGAAGTCAGAGAACGGAGGAGAATGCCAGAGAACGGTGGAGCAAGCCAGAGAACGGTTGATCAAGCAAGAGAATGGTAGAGCAAGCCAGAGAATAGTGGAGCAAACCAGAGAACGGTGGAGCAAGCCAGAGAAAGGTGGAGAAAGCCAGAGAAAGTTGGAGCAAACGAGAGAAAAATGGAGCAAGCCAGAGAAAGATGGAGCAAGCCAGAGATTGGTGCAGCAAGACTGAGATTGGTTGAGCAAGCCAGAGATTAGTGGAGCAATCTATTGAACAGTGGAGCAAGCCAGAGAATGGTGGAGCAAGCCAGAGAATGGTGGAGCAAGCCAGAGAACGGTAAAGTAAGCCAGAGAACTGTGGAGGAAGGTAGAGAACGGTGGAGCAGGCCAGAGAATGATGGAGCAAGCCAGAGATCAGTGAAGCAATCCCGAGAATGGTGGAGCAAGTCAGAGAATGGTGGACATAGCCAGAGAACGGTGGAAAAATCTAGAGAACCGTGGAGCAAGCCAGGGAACGGTGGAACAAGCCAGAGACAGGTGGAGCAAGGCTGAGAACAGTAGAGCAAGCGAGAGAGCGGTGGAGCAAGCCAGAGAACGGTGGAGCAAGCTAGAGAATGGTGGAGCAAGCCAGAGAACGATGGAGCGAGCCAGAGAAAGGTTGAAGAAGCTAGAGAAAGGTTGAGCAAGCCAAATAATGATGAAGCAAGCCAGAGAACGGTTGAGCAAGCCACAGAACAGTGGATCAAGACAGAGAACGGTGGAGCAAGCAAGAGAACAGTAGAGGAGGCCAGAGAACGGTTGAGCAAGCCTGAGAACGAGGGAAAGGTGGAGCAAGCCAGGGAAAGGTGGAGCAAGCCAGGGAAAGGTGAAGCAAGCCAGGGAAAGTTGAAGCAAACCAGGGAAAGGTGAAGCAAGCCACACAGCGGTGGAGCAAGCAAGAGAACAGTGGAGCAAGGAAGCGAACGCTGGGGTAAGCCAGAGAACGGTGGAGCAAGCAAGAGAACAGTGGAACAGGCCAGAAAATATTGGAGCAAGTCAGAGAACGGTGGAGCAAGCCAGAGAACGGTGGAGCAAGCTAGAGAACAGTGGAGCAAGCAATAAAACAGTGGAGCAAGCCAGAGAACGGTGGAGCAACCCAACGAACCATGGAGCAAGCAAGAGAACGATGGAGCAAGAGGACGGTAAAGCAAGCGAGAGAGCAGTAAAGCAAGCGAGACAAAATTGGAGTAAGCCAAAGAAATGTGGAGCAAGTCAGAGAACGGTGGAGCAAGCGAGAGAATAGTGGACCAAGGTAGAGAAAGGTGGAGCAAGTTAGAGAACGGTGGAGCAAGCCAGAGAATAGTGGAGTAAGCCAGAAAACGGTAGAGCAAGCCAGAGAATGGTAGAGTAAGCCAGAGAATGGTGGAGTTAGCCAGGGAAAGGTGAAGTAAGCAAGAAAACGGTAGAGCAAGCCAGGGAAAGGTGGAGCAAGCAAGAGAACGGTGGAACAAGCCAGAGAACGGTGGAGCAAGCCAGAGAATGGTGGAGCAAGCTTGAGAACGTTGCAGCAAGCCTAAGAACAATAGAGCAAGTCAGAGAACAGTGAAGCAAGCCAGAGATCAGTGTAACAAACCAGAGAATGGTGGATCGAGCCAGAGAATGGTGGAGCACGCCAGAGGACGGTGGAGCAAGCCAGAGAACGGTGGAGCAAGCCAGAGAACGGTGGAGCAAGTTAGAGAATGGTGGAGCTAGCCAGACAAAGGTGGAGCACGCCAGAGAAAGGTGGAGCAAGCCAGAAAAAGGTGGAGCAAGCCAGTGAAAGGTGGAGCAAGCCAGAGAAAGGTGGAGCAAGCTAGAGAGTGGTGTAGCAAGACAAAGATTGGTTGAGCAAGCCAGAGAACAGTGGAGCAAGCCAGAGAACGATGAAGCAAGATAGAGAACGGTGGAGCAGGCCAGAGATTGGTGGAGAGAGCCAGAGAACAGTGGAGCAAGCTAGAGAACGGTACAGTAAGTCTGAGAACAGTGGAGGAAGCCTGAGAACAGTGAAGCAAGCCAGAGACTGGTGGAGCTATCCTGAGAACGGTGGATCAAGCGAGAGAACGGTGGAGCAAGCCACAGAACGGTGGAGCATGTCAGAGAGGCTGGAGAAAGCCAGAGAACCGTGGAGCAAGCTAGAGAATGGTGGAGCAAGCCAAAGAATGGTAGAGCAAGCCAGAGAGAGGTGGAGCAAGCCAGGGAAAGTTAGAGCAAGCCAGAAAAAGGTGGAGCAAGCTAGAGAAAGCTGGACCAAGCCAGAGATTGTTGCAGCAAGATAGAGGTTAGCTGACCAAGCCAGAACGGTGGAGCAATCCAGAGAACAATGGAGCAAGCCAGAGAATGCTATGCAAGCCAGAGAATGGTGGAGCAAGCCAGACAACGGTGGAGCAAGCCAGAGAACAGTGGATTAAGACAGAGAACGATGAAGCAAGTATGAGAATGGTGGAGCAAATCAGAGAACGGTGGAGCAAGCGAGAGAACGGTGGAGCAAGCCAGAGAACGGTGGAGCAAGCCAGAGAACGGTGGAGCAAGCCAGAGAACGGTGGAGCAAGCCAGAGAATGGTGGAGCAAGCCAGACAACGGTGGAGCAAGCCAGAGAACAGTGGATTAAGACAGAGAACGATGAAGCAAGTATGAGAATGGTGGAGCAAATCAGAGAACGGTGGAGCAAGCGAGAGAACGGTTGAGCAAGGCAGAGAACGGTGGAGCAATCCAGAGAATGGTGGAGCAAGCCAGAGAACAGTGGAGCAAGCCAAAGAACGGTGGAGGGAGCCAGAGAACGATGGAGGAAGCCAGATAAAGCTGGAGCAAGCCAGAGAAAGCTGGAGCAAGCCAGAGAAAGGTAGAGCAAGCTGGAGAAAGGTGGAGTAAGCGAGAGATTGTTGGAGCAAGACAGAGATTGGCTGAGCAAGCCAGAGATTGGTGGAGCAAGCCAGAGAATGGTGGAGCAAGTCAGAGAAAGGTGGAGCAAGCTAGAAAAAGGTGGAGCAAGCTTGAGAACGGTGGACCAAGGTAGAGAACGGCGAAGCAAGCCAGAAAACGATGGAGCAAGCAAGAGAACGATGGAGCAAGCCAGAGAATGGTGGAGCAATCCAGAGAATGGTGGGTCAAGCCAGAGAATGGTGGAGCAAGTCAGAGAATGGTGGAGCAAGCCGGAGAAAGGTGGAGTAAGTCCTAGAACGGTGGAGCAAGACAGAGAGCGGTGGAGCAAGCCAGAAAATGGTGGAGCAAGCCAAAGAAAGGTGGAGCAAGCCAGAGGATGGCAGAGCATGTTGGCTTTAGTTAGTGTAGATGCACCCTCAAGGATGCCTAGCTCTTGCTGATGCACGCTACCAATGTCTGGGGGAGCCAATAGACACCTTTGGTGAAGAGTGTGGAGCACAAGGATCACGGATGCGAGTGGGTAGAACATGTCGCATTCAGTAGAACTGAATCAAAAAACGTTTTTGTTAGTGAACATAGTGAGATTTTATCAAATCCTCATAGCATGTGATCTAAGCTTTCCAACCCATCCAAGCACACCCAAAACAGAGCAGTAGAGCTCCTGCTATGGCCGTCCAAGTAACCCTTTGTGGAGCCACCCACCTTGCCTTGCACGCGAGGCAATGGGAGGCGCTTCGACGATGACCCGTCGAAGCGCCTTTCCTTGCCCAGAAGTCAAGGAGAAGTTCATCCTGGTCAAGGAGAGTCTTCTGGTTTCTTCCTTTAGGACCCTGGTGCATTTGGGGGTCGTTGGAGACGAACTCAGATCACTTGTAGTGGATTATTCCTCCACCAATGGCGGGTACCAGATTCTACCCCCCCAACACCCAAATTTTGGGCTAGGCTAACTTTCTGAATACTCACTCAAATCCAGGGATTCAAAGCTCGATTCTGCATGGAAAAGTCAAAGAAATCCAAATCTTAAGTCAAAACAGGTGTTTAACTACTCCTCAGTGGTTGAACGAGGGAGTATGATCAACGACCCTCATGGCAAGCGGCACACCATGTCAACATAGCAAGCCAGAGAACAGTGGAGCAGGCCAGAGAATGGTGGAGCAATCCAGAGAATGGCAGAGCAATCCAGGGAAAGGTGGAACAAGCTAGAGAAAGGTGGAACAATCCAGAGAGTGATGGAGCAAGCCATAGAATGGTGGAGCATTCTAGAAAACGGTGGAGCAAGCCAGAGACCGGTGGAGCAAGCCAAAAAACGGTGGAGCAAGCCAGAGAACGGTGGAGCAAGCCACAGAACGGTGGAGGAAGCCAGAGAAAGGTGGAGCAAGCCAGAGAAAGATGGAGCAAGCAAGAGAAAGGTGGAGCAAGCTAGAGAAAGGTGGAGCAAGCCAGAGATTGGTGGAGCAAGACAGAGATGGGTTGAGCAAGCCAGAGAATGGTGGAGCAAGCCAGAAAACGGTGGAGCAAGTCAGAGAATGGTGGAGCAAGCCAGAGAACGGTAGAGCAAGCATATGAATGGTGGAGCAAGGTAGAGAACGGCGGAGCAAGCCAAAAACCGATGGATCAAGCCAGAGAACGGTGGAGCAAGCCAGAGAATGGTGGTGCAATCCAGAGAATGGTACGTCAAGCCAGAGAACGGTGGAGCAAGTCAGAGAACGGTGGAGCAAGCTAGAGAAAGGTGGAGTAAGTCCTAGAATGGTGGAGCAAGCCAGAGAGCGGTGGAGCAAGCCAGAAAATGGAGCAAGCCAAAGAACGATGGAGCAAGCCAGAGAATGGCAGAGCATGTTGGCTCTAGTGGGTGTTGATGCATCCTCAAGGATGCCTAGCTCTTGCTAATGCATGGTACCAATGTTTGGGGGAGCCAATAGACACCTTTGGTGGAGAGTGTGGAGCAGAAGGATCAGTGATGTGAGTGGGCAGAACACGTGGCATTCAGTAGAACTGAATCGGAATACGTTTTTGTTGCTTAGCATAGTGAGATTACATCAGATCCTTATAGCATATGATAAAAGATTTCCAAAGCATCCAAGCACACCCAAAAGAGAGCAATTTGAGCCCCTGCTACGGCCGTCGAAGTAACCGTTGGTGGAGCCGCCCACCTTGCCTTGCACGCTAGGCAATGGGAGGCGCTTCGATGATGACCCGTCGAAGCGCCTTTCCTCGCCAAGAAGTCAAGGAGAAGCTCACCCTGGTCAAAGAGAGTCTTCTGGTTGCTTCCTTTATGGCCCTGGTGCATTTGAGGGTCGTTGGAGACGAACTCAGATTACTGGTGGTGGATTATGCCGCCACCCATGGCGGGTACCGGATTCCTTCCCTCCCAATACCCAAATTTTGGGCTAGGCTAACTTTCTGAATACTCACTCAAATCAAGCGATTCAAAGCTCGATCTTGCATGGAAAAATCCAAAGAATACAAATCTAAAGTTAGGTGTTTGACCACTCCCCAGTGGTCAAACCAGGGAGTACGATCAACTGCATCATGGCAAGGGGCACACCATGTCAAAAATCTCCCCCTTGCACCGCAGCCTTGATGCCCTATCCTTGGGACCTGTAAAATTTTAATCCTCACGGCGCAGACCGAGTTCCATGGAGCTCATGTCGTGCCTTTCCTTAGGCTGTGCCTTGGTCATGGCATCGGCGAGCATGCAATTAGTTCCACTATGCACAATAGCCGCATCTCCCTTCGCTACAAAGTCCCGCGCGTAGTGATGTCAGATCTCAATGTGCTTGGTCCTCCTTTGTAGCACCGGGTTCTGGGTAAGGCTGATGGCACTCATGTTGTCGACATTGAGTACCGTCGGCTTCCTTTGTGGCACGCCGATCCCCTTTGGCAGCCGCCGCAGTCACACCGCCTCCTTTGCGGCTTCCGCGAGCGCTATGTACTCCGCTTCGGTGCCAGCGAACACCAGTGCCAGACACTGGACAGTGCCTCACAGTCCTGCTTCCTGCTTGCCCATGAAACTGCTGCACCACCAAGCACAAACACGTACCCCGACATTGATTTTCTGTCATCCACATCACCAGCCCAGTCGGTATCCGAGTAGCCGACCAACTCGAGGGAGTTGTCACACGCTCCTCCTCCAAACATGAGCCGCGATTGTTTTGTCGCCTTGAGATAGCGGAGGTTCCGCTTCACCATTTGCCAATGCAGCGGCCTGGGGTCAGCAATGTAGCGGCTCACTTGGCCCTCCGCAAAGGTGAGGTCGGGCCGCGTTGCCACTATGGCGTACATCGCGGACTGGTACGGCACACCTGCCATCTCCTCCTTCTCCTCATCTGTGCTCGGCCCCATGCTCGAGCTTAGCTCACATGTGGTGGTCATGGGTGTGCCGATGGGGTTACACTCTTCCATGTTGTAGCGGCGGAGCACTTCTTACACGTACTTTGCCTGCCCCATCTCCAGCGTGCGTCCCTTACGGTCCCTCTTGATGGCGACGCCGAGGTAGTACTCAAGCTTGTCCATGTTGATCATTTTGAACCAACCGCTTAGTTGCCGCTTCAGGTTCACCAACTCCTCCATGTCCGATGACAGGAGGATGAGGTCATCCACGTAAAGGACCACAATCTGGTGCAACCCTGGCTGCTTTTGTACGTACACACTCTAATCCACCTTGCAGCGCTTGAAACGAAGCTCGGCCATGAAGAAGCCCATTTTCAGGTACCACATGAGTGGCGCTTGCTTCAGCCCATAGAGCGCCTTGAGAAGCCGGCACACCTTCCCCGGCGGCGCGTCCACCCCCTCCGGCACCTCCATGTAGACATCCTTGTCCAGGTCGCCATTAAGGAACGCGGTTTTCACGTCCATTCGGTGGACTTCTTAGTCACGCGCCGCCGCCACGAAGAGGATGGAGCGGATGGAGGCAAACTTTGCCACCGGTGCAAAGGTTCCATCATAGTGTTCACCCTTCCGCTGGGCGTACCCCTTTGCGACCAGCCGCGCCTTGTACCGCTCCACCTTCCCCTCCTTGGTGAGCTTCTTCTTGAAGATCCACTTGGAGCCGATGATTTTCGTGCCCTCCGGCCTGTCAATCAGCTGCCAAGTGCCGTTCTCTTCATGGGAGGCGAGCTCAGATTTTATAGCTCCCTCCCACTCAGCTCCATCCTTCCGGTGCAACGCCTCCTTGACGGTCTCCGGCTCCTCTTGTACAAAGAGCGTTCAAGCGAGCCTGGTCCAGATGCCCTCCGTGGCATCGTACTTGTTTGTCGTCCTCCTTGCACGTCTGCTTCTCCGGGGCTGCTGCTGTTGAGGCTATTGCTGCTGCTGCTGCCACTGCTGGTGCTGTTGTTGTGCTCTCGCGGCGCCANTTGCCACCGGTGCAAAGGTTCCATCATAGTGTTCACCCTTCCGCTGGGCGTACCCCTTTGCGACCAGCCGCGCCTTGTACCGCTCCACCTTCCCCTCCTTGGTGAGCTTCTTCTTGAAGATCCACTTGGAGCCGATGATTTTCGTGCCCTCCGGCCTGTCAATCAGCTGCCAAGTGCCGTTCTCTTCATGGGAGGCGAGCTCAGATTTTATAGCTCCCTCCCACTCAGCTCCATCCTTCCGGTGCAACGCCTCCTTGACGGTCTCCGGCTCCTCTTGTACAAAGAGCGTTCAAGCGAGCCTGGTCCAGATACCCTCCATGGCATCGTACCTGTTTGTCATCCTCCTTGCACGTCTGCTTCTCCGGGGCTGCTGCTGTTGAGGCTATTGCTGCTGCTGCTGCCACTGCTGGTGCTGTTGCTGTGCTCTCGCGGCGCCACTCGCACCGCTGGCCTGCTCCCCCTCTCTCGGGGACTGTGGAGATGCAAGCTCACTCCCCGCCTCCTTGTTCAGCTCCACTGCTGCCGCCGCTTCGGACTCATCGTCCGACTTGGCTGAATGCAAATCAGCCGCTACAACATCGCCTGGATGGTTCTCGCCGGTTGGAGCCGACGGGACGTCACCCTCTTTTGCGTCCTCCAGCGTCTCCCCCTCAAGGAGTGGCAGCCACTCCCCCCGCTTGGAGAGACCCGCATCCTTGTCCGTCCAACGGCTGTCCTCATCAAACGTGACGTCGTGACTCTTCACAATCTGCTGCCTCTGCGGGTCAAAGAGCCGGTACGCCTTGCTCCCGCTCTCGTACCCGAAGAAGATGCACCGGCAAGTCCGCGGGTCCAGCTTGCCCCGCCCCTCCTGTGCCTGTACAATAGCATGTGCAACACAACCAAACGTGCGGAGGTGTGCCACCGTTGGCTTCCTCCTGATCCACACTTCTTGTGGCATCGTCTACACCTTGGACTCCACGTCTTTCAGCGGCTTCATCGGCGTCTGGTTCATGATGTACTCCGCTGTCCGTGCCGCCTCGCCCCAGTACCGTTGGGTGAGGCCGGCATCGCTCAACATGGACCGGACCATGTTGAGGATGGTGCGGTTTGCCCTTTCGGTGACGCCATTCTGCTCCGGAGAGTGTGGCGTAGTTTTCTGACACGCAATCCCCTTACTCTTCATCCATGCCAAGCATCCCTTGTACTTGCCGCCATCATCGCTCCAGAACGCCTTCACCTTCAAGCCTGTTTGTCGCTCCACTACCGCCACAAACTCTTGCATGCACAATAAGACATCGCTCTTTCTCTTGATGATGTAGAGGTAGAGCTTGTGGCTGTAGTCGTTGATGAAGGTGATGAAGTAGCGTGCCCCACCAATGGAGGGCTCAAATGGTCCGTACACATCCGTGTGCACCACCTCCAACTTTATCGATGCACATGTCCCTTTGCCATCAAACGACTGCCGTGTCGCCTTGCCCACCACGCATGGCTTACACACGGCATTCTTGGCTGTATCGCTGTCCTTGACCTCAAGTCCTCACACCACTTCCTTCTTCGCCATGTCCCTCACAGTTGAGGGAGCAATGTGACATAGACGGCGGTGCCATAGGTCCAGATTTCCTTCATCCTTTGTCACGAGGTTGACGATGCCAGTCCTCACTGCATCGACAAAAACCTTGGTACGAAGAAGGTACAGGTTCTCCTCCCTCTTGCCACGTGCAATCACCTCGCCTTCCCCCTCCTTCCGGATGATTGCCTCTTTCTTGTTGAAGAGCACCTCGAGCCCCTTGTTGGTAAGGCGACTCATTGATAGCAGGTTTGCCCCAAAGTTGGGCATGTGGAGCACGTCGTAGATGGTGTACAGAATGAATTTCCCATTCACCACCGACTCAATACAAACATTGCCTTCACCCGCGGCCAACTCCGTTTTGCCGCTGGCCACTGTCATGCGCCGCTCGGTGGCGCCGTAGATAACGAACGCCGTCCGGTTGCATTGTGTGTGGCAGCCTGATCCGGAGTCGATCAACGTGACTTCCGGATCTGTCAAGTCGGTAGATTCCCTGGCCATCATGGCTTGGACGTCCTTCTTCCCGCCCTTCCCGGGCTGGTCCGACTTCTTGTTGGGGCAATCGCGTGCGTAGTGGCCCTGTTTGCCACAATTGTAGCACTCCCCCTTGTTGTCACCTCTCTTGGTGCCCTGCTTGGTACCCTCCCCCTCCACTTTGAGGACGGATGGCATAGGCGGAACTTGATGTTGCCCCGCTCTCTCTGCCACCACGCCGCATCCATTCGTTGAGGACGTACTCAGCCACCTTCGGGTACTTCAGCTCATCGGCGGACCAGCCGCCTACGACGGTGATCATGGGACTCCAACTGTCCGGCAAGGCCAGAAGGAGGATCATGGCTTGCAGCTGAGGGTCAACCTTCCATCCGGTGGCTACGCACTCGGCAGTAAGGGACTCAATCTGCTGCAAGATCTCCATGATGTCGCCGCCTTCGGTGGCTCGGAGGGTGACGAGCCTCTTGAAGACAAAGAACTGGTTAGCAAGGTTGGTGGACTGATAGATGGTGCACAATTTCTTCCAGGCCTCCGTGGCCTCCGTGCATCCTTTAATAAGTGTGCCCTACGGTGGAGCTAGCGCTAACACCAACATTGCAAGCGCCTTCTTGTTGCTCTTCTTGTACTTGTTTACTTCCTCCGGCGTCCCGGTATCTGGAGGCGCGGTCTCTTCACCATTGGCCAGCTCAAGCAGGCCCTTGTCATTGAGTTCGACCTCAAACTGCCACTTCCACAAGGGGAAGCCGTTTCCATCAAACTTGGAGATGGTGCCGATGCTCTCTTGCTCGGTCGGTGCCATGGCGCGTGGCGGTAGCGTGAAGGTTGAGGAACTAGGGTCCTTCTAGGCACGTGGGTCCATAACCCTTTGTTGGCTCTAGTGGGTGTGGATGCACCCTCAAGGATGCCCAGCTCTTGCTGATGCACGCTACCAATGTTTGGGGGAGCCAATAGACACCTTTGGTGAAGAGTGTGGAGCACAAGAATCACGGATGTGAGTGGGCAGAACACATTGCATTTAGTAGAACTGAATCGAAACACGTTTTTGTTACTTTGCATAGTGAGATTACATCAAATCCTTATAGCCTGTGAACTAAGCTTTCCATAGCATCTAAGCATGTCCAAAACAGAGCACTAGAGCCCCTGCTACGGCCGTCGAAGTAACCCTTGGTGGAGCCGCCCACATTGCCTTGCAAGCTAGGCAATGGGAGGTGCTTCGACGATGACCCGTCGAAGCGCCTTTCCTCGCCCAGAAGTCAAGGAGAAGTTCACCCTGGTCAAGGAGAGTCTTCTGGTTGCTTCCATTATGGCCCTGGTGAATTTGGAGGTCGTTGGAGACGAACTCAGATCACTGGTGGTGGATTATCCCACCACCCATGGCGGGTACCAGATTCCACCCCCCCCTCCAAACACCCAAATTTTGGGCTAGGCTAACGTTCTGAATACTTACTCAAATTGAGCGATTCAAAGTTCGATTCTACATGGACCAATCCAAGCAATCCAAATCTAAAGTCAGATCAAGTGTTCAACCACTCCTCAGTGGTCGAACCAGGGAGTACGATCAACGGCACTCATGGCAAGGGGCACACAATGTCAACAAAGCAAGCCAAAGAACAGTGGAGCATGCCAGAGAATGATTAAGCAAGCCATAGAACGGTGGAGTAATCCAGAGAATGGTGGAGCAAGCCAGAGAACGGTGGAGCAAGCCAGAGAATGGTGGAGCAAGCCAGAGAACGGTGGAGCAAGTAAGAGAACAGTGGAACAAGCCAGAGAACGATGAAGCAGCCCAATGAACGGTGGAGCAAGCAAGAGGATGGTGGAGAAGGTCAGAAAACGGTGGAGCAAGCCACAGAATAATGGAGCAAGCCAGAGAATGGTGGAGCAAGTGTGAGAACAGTGGAGCAAGCCAGAGAAAGTTGGAGCAAGGCAAAGAAAAGTGGAGCAAGCCAGAGAACGGTTAAGCAAGCCAGAAAACGATCGAGTAAGCCAGGGAAAGGTAGAGCAAGTCAAAGAACGCTGGAGCAAGCCAAAGACCAGTGGAGTAAGCCAGAGAATGGTGGAGTAAGCCAAAGAACAGTGGAGTAAGCCAGAGAACGGTGGAGTAATCCAAGGAAAGGTGAAGTAACCCAGAAAACAGTGGAGCAAGCCTGATATCAATGGAACAAGCCTGAGAACAGTGGAGAAAGCCAGAGATCAGTGAAGCAAGCCAGAGAATGGTGAATCAAGCCAGAGAACGGTGGAACAAGCCAGAGAATGGTGGAGCAAGCCAGAGAAAGGTGGAGCAAGCCAGAGAAAGGTGGAGCAAGCTAGAGATTGGTGGAGAAAGACAAAGATTGGTTGAGCAAGGCAGAGAACGTTGGAGAAATCTAGAGAACTGTAGAGCAAGCCAGAGAACGGTGGAGCAAGCCAGAGAACGATGGAGCAAACAAGAGAACATTCGAGCAAGCCAGAGAACAGTGGAGCAAACCAGAGAATGGTGGAGTAAGCCAAAGAATGGTGGAGCAAGCCAGAGTGCGGTCAAGCAAGCCAGAGAACAGTGGAGCAAGCAAGAGAACAGTGTAGCAAGCCAGAGAACGGTGGAGGAAGCCAGAGAATGATGGAGCAAGCAAGAGAACACTAGAGCAAGCCAGAGAATAGTGGACCAAGCCAGAGAACGGTGGAGCAAGCCAGAGAACGGTGGAGCAACCCAAAGAATGGTGGAGCAAGCCAGAGAAAGTTGGAGCAAGGAAAAGAAATGTAGAGCAAGCCAGAGAACGGTTGAGCAAGCCAGAAAACGATGGAGCAAGCCAGAGAAAGGTAGAGCAAGTCAAAGAACGCTGGAGCAAGCCAGAGACCAGTGGAGTAAGCAAGAGAATGGTGGAGCAAGCCAGAAAACGATGGAGTAAGCCAGAGAATGGTGGAGTAAGTCAGGGAAAGGTGAAGTAACCCAGAAAATAGTGGAGCAAGCCTGATAACGATGGAACAAGCCTGAGAACAGTGGAGTAAGCCAGAGATCGGTGAAGCAAGCAAGGGAATGGTGAATCAAGCCAGAGAACGGTGGAACAAGCCAGAGAACGGTGGAGCAAGCCAGAGAAAGGTGGAGCAAGCACGAGAAAGGTGGAGCAAGCCAGAGATTGGTGGAGAAAGACAAAGATTGGTTGAGCAAGCCAGAGAACGTTGGAGAAAGCTAGAGAACTGTGGAGCAAGCCACAGAACGGTGGAGCAAGCCAGAGAACGATGGAGCAAGCAAGAGAACATTAGAGCAAGCCAGAGAAAAGTGGACCAAGCCAGAGAATGGTGGAGCAAGCCAGAGAACAGTGGAGCAAGCCAGAGAGCGGTCGAGCAAGCCAGAGAATGGTGGAGCAAGCCAGAGATCGGTGTAGCAAGCCAGAGAACGGTGGAGCAAGCCAGAGAATGATGGAGCAAACAAGAGAACAGTGGAGAAAGCCAAATAACAGTGGACCAAGCCAGAGAACGGTGGAGCAAGCCAAAGAACGGTGGAACAAGCCAGAGAACGATTGAGCAAGCCAAAACAACGGTGGAGCAAGCCACAGAATGGTGGAGTAAGCTAGAGAATGGTGGAGCAATCCAGAGAATGGTGGAGCAAGCCAGAGAACAGTGGAGCAAGCCAGAGAACGGTGGAGCATGGGAGAGAACACTGGAGTAATCCACAGAAAAATGGAACAGGCGAGAGAAAGGTGGAGCAAGCCAAAGAACGGTGGAGCAAGCCAAAGAACGGAGGAGCAAAAAAGAGAACACTAGAGCGAGCCAAAGAACGGTGGAGCAACCCAACAAACAGTAGAGCAAGCAAGAGAACCGTGGAGCAAGTCAGAGAATGGTAAAGCAAGCCAGAGAACAATGGAGCAAGCCAGAGAACGGTGGAGCAAGCGAGAGAACAGTGGAGCAAGCCAGAGAAATTTGGAGCAAGCCTAAGAAATGTGGAGCAAGCCACAAAATGGTGGAGCAAGCCAGAAAACAGTGGAGAAAGCCAGAGAAAGGTGGAGGAAGTCAGGGAACGGTGGAGCAAACCAGAGAACAGTGGAGTAAGCCACAGAACGGTTGAGCAAGCCAGAGAACGGTAGAGTCAGCCAGAGAACGGTGGAGTAAGCCAAGGAAAGGTGAAGCAAGCGAGAAAACAGTGGAGCAAGCCAGGGAAAGATGGAGCAAGCCAGAGAACGGTGGAGCAAGCCAGAGAACGGTGGAGCAAGCCAGAAAATAGAGGAGCAAGTCAGAGAATGGTGGACCAAGCCAGAGAACGGTGGAGCAAGCTAGAGAACAATGGAATAAGCCAGAGAATGGTGGAGCAAGCCTGAGAACTGTGGAGCAAGCCTGAGAGCGGTGGAGCAAGTCAGAGAACGGTGTAGCAAGTCAGTGAATGGTGGAGCAAACCAGAGTATGGTGGAGCAAGCCAGAGAACGGTGGAGCAGGCCAGAGAACGGTGGAGCAAGCCAGAGAAAGGTGCAGCAAGCAAGAGAAAGGTGGAGCAAGCCAGAGAAAGGTGGAGCAAGCAAGAGAAAGGTGAAGCAAGCCAGAGATTGGTGGAGCAAGACAAAGATTGGTTGAGTAAGCCAGAGAACAGTGGAGCAAGCAGGAGCACGTTCGAGTAAGCCAGAGTACGGTGGAGCAAGCAAGATAACAAAGGAGCAAGCAAGAGAACAGTGGAGCAAGCCAGGGAACAGTGGACCAAGCCAGAGAACGGTGGAGCAAGCCAGAGAAAGGTGGAGCAAGCCAGAGAATGGTGGAGCAATCCAGAGAACAATTGAGCAGTTTAGAGAATATTAGAGCAAGCCAGAGAATGGTGGAGGAAGCCAGAGAATGGTGAAGCAAGCCAGAGAACGGTGGAGCAAGCCAGAGAACGGTGGAGCAAGGCAGAGAACGATGGAGCAAGCCAGAGAACAGTGGAGCAAGCCAGAGAAAAATAGAACAAGCCAAAGAAAGGTGGAGCAAGCCAGAGAACGGTGAAGCAAGCCAGAGAATGGTGGAGCAAGCAAGAGAATAGTGGAGCAAGCCAGAGAACGGTGGAGCAACCCAACGAACGGTGAAGCAAGCAAGAGAACGGTGGAGCAAGTCAGAGAACGGTAAAGCAAGCCAGAGAACAATGGAGCAAGCCAAAGAACGGTGGAGCAAGCAAGAGAATGGTGGAACAAGCCATAGAAATTTGAAGCAAGCCTAAGGCATGTAGAGCAAGCCAGAAATCGGTGAAGCAAGCCAGAAAAAAATGGAGCAAGCCAAAGAAAAGTAGAGCAAGTCAGAGAACGGTGGAGCAAGCCCGAGAACAGTGGAGTAAGCCAGAGAATGGTTGAGCAAGCCACAGAATGGTAGAGTAAGCCAGAGAACGGTGGAGTAAGCCATGGAAAGGTGAAGCAAACGAGAAAACGGTGGAGCAAGCCAGGGAAAGGTGGAGCAAGCCAGAGAACGGTGGAGAAAGCCAGAGAATGGTAGAGCAAGCCAGAAAACAGAGGAGCAAGCCAGAGAATGGTGGACCAAGAGCGAACGGTGGAGCAAGCCAGAGAACAATGAAGCAAGCCAGAGAATGGTGGTGCAAGCCTGAGAACGGTGGAGAAAGACTGAGAACGGTGCAGCAAGCTAGAGAACGGTGTAGCAAGTCAGTGAACGGTGGAGCAAGTTAGAGAATGGTGGAGTAAGCCAGAAAACGGTGGAGCAGGCCAGAGAGCGGTGGAGCAAGCCAGAGAAAGGTGGATTAAGCAAGAGAAAGGTGGAGCAAGCCAGAGAAAGGTGGAGCAGGCAAGAGAAAGGTGGAGCAAGCCACAGATTGGTGGAGCAAGACAAAGATTTGTTGAGTAAGCCAGAAGAAAGTGGAGCAACCAGGAGCACGGTCGATTAAGCCAGAGTACGCTGGAGCAAGGCAGAGAACAATTGAGCAAGCAAGAGAACAGTGGAGTAAGCCAGGTAACAGTTGACCAAGCCAGAGAACGGTAGAGCAAGCCAACGGTGGAGCAAGCCGGAGAACGGTGGAGCAATCCAACGAACTATTGAGCCACCAAGAGAATGATGGAGCAAGCCAGAGAACGGTGGAGGAATCCAGAGAATGACGAAGCAAGCCGGAGAACAGTGGAGTAAGCCAGAGAACAGTGGAGCAAGGCAGAGAACGATGGAGCAGTCCAGAGAACAGTGGAGCAAGCCAGAGAAAAATAGAACAGGCCAGAGAAAGGTGGAGCAAGCCACAGAACGGTCGAGCAAGTCAGAGAATGGTGGAGCAAGCAGGAGAACAGTGGAGCAAGCCAGAGAACGGTGGAGCAACCCAACGAACGATGGAGCAAGCAAGAAAATGGTGGAGCAAGTCAGAGAACAGTAAAGCAAGCCAGAGAAGAATGGGGCAAGCCAGAGACTGGTAGAGCAAGCGAGAGAACCGTGAAGCAAGACAGAGAAAGTTGGAGCAAGCCAAAGAAATGTGGAGCAAGCAGGAGAACGGTGGATCAAGCCAGAAAATGCTGGAGCAAGCCAGAGAAAGGTGGAGCAAGGTAGAGAACCATGGAGCAAGATAGAGAACAGAGGAGCAAGCTAGAGAAAAGTGGAGTAAGCCAGAGAACGGTGGAGCAAGCCAGAATATGCTGGAGCAAGCTAGAGAAAGGTGGACCAAGCCAGAGAACGGTGGAGCAAGCTAGAGAACGGTGAAGGAAGCCAGATATTGGTGGAGCAAGCTTGAGAACGGAGGAGCAAGCCTGAGAATGCTGGAGCAAGCCAGAGAAAGGTGGAGCAAGCCAAGGAAAGGTGCAGCAAGCCAGAGATTGGTGGAGCAAGACAAAGATTGGATGAGGAAGCCAAAGAACGGTGGAGCAAGCCAGAGAACGGATGAGTAAGCCAGATAACGGTGGAGCAAGCCAGAGAACTATGGAGCAAGCAAGAGAACAGTGGAGCAAACTGGGGAACAATGGACCAAGCCAGAGAACGGTAGAGCAAGCCAGAGAACAGTGAAGCAAGGCAGAGAACGGTGGAGCAAGCCAGAGAACGATGGAGCAAGCAAGAGAACAGTGGAGCAAACTAGGGAACAATGGACCAAGCCAGAGAACGGTAGAGCAAGCCAGAGAACAGTGAAGCAAGGCAGAGAACGGTGGAGCAAGCCAGAGAACGATTGAGCAAGCCAGAGAACAGTGGAGAAAGCCAGAGAATGGTGAAGCAAGCCAGAAAACGGTGGAGCAAGCGTAAGAAGGGTAGAGCAAGCCAGAGAACAGTGGAGCAAGCAAGAGGATAGTGGAGCAAGCCAGAGAAAAATGGAACAAGCCATAGAAAGGTGGAGCAAGCCATAGAACGGTAGTGCAAGCCAGAGAATGGTTGAGCAAGCCAGAGAACAGTGGAGCAAGCCAGAGAACGGTGGAGCAAGCGAGAGAACGGTGGAGCAAGGAAGAGAACGGTGGAGAAATCCAGAGAATGGTGGAGCAAGCCAGATAACGTTTGAGCAAGCTTGAGAACGGTGGAGCAAGACAAAGAACGGTGCATTAAGCCAGAGAACGATGGAGCAAGCCAGAGGAACGGTGGAGCAAGCTGGAGAAAGATGGAGCAAGCCAAAGAAATGTTGAGCAAGCCAGAGAACAGTGGAGTAAGCCAGAGAATGGTGGAGCATGCCAGAGAATGGTGGAGTAAGCCAAAGAACAGTGGAGCACGCAAGAGAACGGTGGAGCAAGCCAAAGAACGGTGGAGAAAGCCAGAGAGAGTGGAGCAAACCAGAGAAGGTGGAGCAAGCCAGAGAACTGTGAAGCAAGGCGATGAACGGTGGAGCAAGCCAGAGAACAATAGGCAAGGCAGAGATGCGTGGAGCAATCCAGAGAACAATGGAGCAATCTAGAGAAACGATGAGCAAGTCAGAGAACAGTGGAGCAAGCGGAGAACGGCGGAGCAAACCAGAGAACGGTGGAGCAAGCCAGAGAACGGTTGAGTAAGCCAGAGAACGGTAGAGTAACCCAGCGAAAGGTGGAGCAAGCCAAAGAACGGTGGAGCAAGTTAGAGAACGGTGGAGCAAGCCAAAGAACGGTGGAATAAGCAAGAGATGGATGGAGCAAGCCAGAGAACAATGCAGCAAGCAAAAGAACAGTGGAGCAAGTCAGAGAAAGGTTGAGCAAGCCTGAGAACGGTGGAGCAAGCCTGACAACCGTGGAGCAAGCCAGAGATGGTGGAGCAAGACAGAGATTGGTTGAGCAAGCAAGAGAATGGTGGAGCAATCCTGAGAACAGTGGAGCAAGCCATAAAACAATGGAGCAAGCCAGAGAATGGTAGAGCAAGCAAGAGAATGGTGGAGCAAGCTAGAGAACGGTGGAGCAAGCCGGACAACGGTGGAGCAAGCCAGAGATGGTGGAGCAAGACAGAGATTGGTAGAGCAAGCAAGAGAATGGTGGAGCAAGCTAGAGAACGGTGGAGCAAGCCAGAGAATGGTGGAGCAAGCCTGAGAACAGTGGAGCAAGCCATAAAACAATGGAGCAAGCCAGAGAATGGTGGAGCAAGCCAGAGAAAGGTGGAGCACGCCAAAGAACGATGGAGAAAGCTAGGTAACGGTGGAGAAACCAAGGGAAAGGTGGAGCAAGCCAGAGAACGGTGCAGCAAGCCAGAGAACAATCGAGCAAGCCAGAGAGTGGCGGAGCAAGCCAGAGAACAATAAAGCAAGCATGAGATCGTTGGAGCAAGCCTGAAAACGGTGGAGGAAGCCAGAGAACGGCAGAGCAAGCCAGAGAACGGTGGAGCAAACCAGATAATGGTAGAGCAAGCAAGAGATTGTTGGAGCAAGCCACAGAATGTTGGAGCAAGCCAGAAAACGGTGGAGCAAGCCAGAGAATGGTGGAGCAAGCCAGAGAACCATGGAGCAAGCCAGGGAACTATGGAGCAAGCCATAAAACGGTGGAGCAAGCCAGAGAAAGGTGGAGCAAGCCAGAGAAAGGTGTAGCAAGCCAGAGAAAGGTCGAGCAAGCCAGAGAAAGGTGGAGCAAGACAAAGGTTGGTTGAGCAAGCCAGAGAATGGTGGAGCAAGCTAGAGAACGGTGGAGCAAGCCAGAGAACGGTGGAGCAAGCCAGAGAACAGTGGAGCAAGCAAGAGAACGGTGGAGCAAGGTAGAGAACGGTGGAGCACGCCAGAGAAGGATGGTGAAAGTCAGAGAAAAGTGGATCAAGCCAGAGAACGGTGGAGCAATCCTGAGAACGGTGGAGCAAGCCAAAGAAAGGTGGAGCAAGCCTGAGAACGGTGGAGCAAGCCAGAGAGCGGTGGAACAAGCCAGAGAACAGAAGAGTAAGCAAGAGAATAGTTGAGCAAGCCAGAGAACGGTGGAGCAAACTAGAGAACAGTGGAGAAGGCCAGAGAACGGTGGAGCAAGCAAGAGAACGGTGAAGAAAGCCAAAGAAAGGTGGAAGAAGCTAGAAAAAGGTGGAACCAGCCGGAGAATAATGGAGCAAGCAAAAGAATGGTGAAGCAAGCCAAAGAAGGGTGGAGCGAGCCAGAGGACGGTGGAGCAAGCAAGAGAACAGTGGAGTAAGCTAGATAACAATGGAGCAAGCCAGAAAACGGTGGACGAAGCCAGAGAACGGTGAAGAAAGCCAGAGAAAGGTGGAGCAAGCCACAGAAAGGTGGAGCAGGCCAGAGGAAGGTGAAGCAAGCCAGAGATTGGTGGAGCAAGACAAAGATGGGTGGAGCAAGCCAGAGAATGGTGGAGCAAGCCAGAGAACGGTGGAGCAAGCCAGAGAACGGTGGAGCAAGCGAAAGAACGATGGAGGAAGCAAGAGAACAGTGGAGCACGCCAGAGAACTGTGGACCAAGCCAGAGAACGGTGGAACAAACCAGAGAACAGTGGAGGATGCCAAAGAATGGTGGAGCAAGCCAGAGAACGTTGGGGCAAGCCAGAGAACGGTGGTGCAAGCCAGAGAAAGGTGGAGTAAGCCAGAGAACAGCGGAGCAAGCCAGAGAAGGATGGAGCAAGCAAGAGAAAAGTGGACCAAGCCAGAGAACACTGGAGCACCCCAACGAATGATGGAGCAAGCAAGAGAACGATGAAGCAAGTCAGCGAACGGTAAAGCAAGCCAGAGAACAATGGAGCAAGCGAGAGAACAGTGGAGCAAGCGAGAGAACGGTGGAGCAAGTAAGAGAAAGCTGGAGCAAGCCAAGTAAATGTGAAGCAAGCCAGAAAACGGTGGAGCAAGCCAGAGAAAGGTGGAGCAAGTCACATAACGGTGGAGTAAGCCAAAGAACAGTGGAGTGAGCTAGAGAACGGTGGAGCAAGCCAGAGAATGGTAGAGAAAGCCGGAGAACGGTGGAGTTTGCCAGGGAAAGGTGAAGCAAGCAAGAAAACGGTGGAGCAATCCAGAGAAAGGTGGATCAAGCTAGAGAAATGTGGAACAAGCTAGAAAACGGTGAAGCAAGCCAGAAAACGGTTGATCAAGCCAGAAAATGGTGGACCAAGCGAGAGAACAGTGGAGCAAGCCAGAGAACGGTGGAGTAAGCCAGAGGATGGTGGAGCAAGCCTGAGAACTGTGGAGTAAGCCTGAGAACAGTAGAGCAAGCCAAAGGATGGTGAAGCAAGCCACAGTTTGGCGAAGCAAACAAGAGAATGGAGGATCAAGCCAGAGAACGGTGGAGCAAGCCGGAGTAAGGTGGAGCAAGCCAGAGAAAGATGGAGCAAGCAACGAGATTGGTGGATGAAGACAAAGATTGGTTGAGTAAGCCAGAGAATGGTGGAGCAAGCCAGACAACGGTGGATCAAGTCAGAGAACAGTGGAGCAAGCCAGAAAACGATGGAGTAAGCAAAGGGACAGTAGAGCAAGACAAAGAACAATGAACCAAGTGAGAGAAGGGTGGAGCAAGCCAGAGAATGGTGGAGCAAGCAAGAGAATAATGGAGCAAGTCAGAGAACGATTGAGCAAACCGAAGAATGGTGGAGCAAGCCAGAGAACGGTGGAGGAAGTGTAAGAATGGTGAAGCAAGCCAGAGAACGGTGGAGCAAGCCAGAGAACGGTGGAGCAAGCCAGAGAACGGTGGAGCAAGCCAGAGAAGAGTGGAGCAAGCCTGAGAAAAATGGAACAAGCCAGAGAAAGGTGGAGCAAGCCAGACAACCATGGAGCAAGCCAGAGAACGATGGAGCGAGCACGAGAATGGAGGAGCAAGCCTGAGAAAGTTGGAGCAAGCTAGAGAACAGTGGAGCAAGTCAAAGAAGGATGCATCAAGCGAGAGAACGATGGAGCAAGCCAGAGGAAGGTGGAGCAAGCTAAAGAACGGTGGAGCAAGCCAGAGAACGATGGAGCAAGACAGAGGACGGTGGAGCAAGCAAGAAAACAGTGGAGCAATCTAGAGAAAGGTGGAGCAAGCTAGAGAATGATGGACCAAGCCAGAGAACTGTGAAGCAAGCCAGAAAACAGTTGAGCAAGCCAGAAAATGGTGGACCAAGCCAGAGAATGGTGGAGCATGCCAGAGAATGGTGGAAAAAGCCAGAGGATGGTGTAGCAAGCCTGAGAACGGTGGAGCAAGCCTGAGAACAGTAGAGCAAGCCAGAGGACGGTGAAGCAAGCGAGAGATCGGCAAAGCAAACCAGAGATTGGAGGTTCAAGCCAAAGAACGGTGGAGTAAGCCAGAGTAAGGTGGAGCAAGCAAGGGAAAGGTGAAGCAAGCCAGAGAAAGAGAGAGCAAGCCAGAGAAAGGTGGAGCAAGCCAGAGATTGGTGGAGCAAGACAAAGATTAGTTGAGTAAGCGAGAGAATGGTGGAGCAAGCCAGAAAATGGTGGATCAAGCCAGAGAACAGTAAAGCAAGCCAGAAAACGATGGAGCAAGCAAAGGAACAATTGAGCAAGCCAGAGAACAGTGGACCAAGCGAGAGAAGGGTGGAGCAAGCCAGAGAACGGTGGAGCAAGCCTGAGAACGATGGAACAAGCCAGAGAACGGTGGAGTAAGCCAGATAACAATGGAGCAAGAAAGAAAACGGTGGAGCAAGCCAGAGAATGGTGGATCAAGCCAGATAACGTTGGAGAAGGTAGAGAACGGTGGAGTAAGTCAAAGAACAGTACCTTTAGCCAGAGAACAATGGAGCAAGCTGAAGAATGGTGGAGCAAGGCAGAGAACGGTGGAGCAAGCCAGAGAACGGTGGAGTAGTTCAGAGAACGGTGGAGTAAGTCAAGAAACAGTGGAGCAAGCCAGAGAATGGTGGGGCAAGCCAAAGAACTGTGGAGTTAGCCAGAGAAATGTGGAGCAAAACAAAGAAAGGTGGAGCAAGCCAGAGAAAGGTGGAGCAAGCCAGAGAAAGGTGGAGAAAGAGAGAGACTGGTTGCACAAGCAAGAGAACAGTGAAGCAAGGCAGAGAACGGTGGAGCAAGCCAAAAAATGGTGGAGCAAGCAAAAGAACAATGTAGCAAGACAAAGAAAGGTGGTTCAAGCCAGAGAACGGTGAAGCAAGCCATAAAACGGTGGAGCAAGCCAGAGAAAGGTGGAGCAAGTCAGAGAACGGTGGAGGAATCCAAAAAACAGTGGAGCAAGCCAGAGAACGGTGGAGCAAGCCAGAGAATGCTGGTGTAAGCCAAAGAACAGTAGAGCAACCCAGGGAAAGGTGGAGCAAGCCAGAGAACGGTGGAGCATTCCAGGGAATGGTGGAGCAAGGCAGAGAACGGTGGAACAAGCCAAAGAACGGTGGAGCAAGCCAGCGAACAGTGGAGCAAACCAGAGAAGAGTGGAGCATGCAAGAGAACAATGGAGCAAGCCAGAGAACAGTGGAGCAAGCCAGAGAATGGTGGAGCAAGGCAGAGAACGGTGGAGCAAGCCAGAGAACGGTGGAGCATTCCAGGGAATGGTGGAGCAAGGCAGAGAACGGTGGAACAAGCCAAAGAACGGTGGAGCAAGCCAGCGAACAGTGGAGCAAACCAGAGAATAGTGGAGCATGCAAGAGAACAATGGAGCAAGCCAGAGAACAGTGGAGCAAGCTAGAGAATTGTGAAGCAAGCAAGAGAACGGTGGAGCAAGCCAGAGAATGGTAGATCAAGCCAGAGAACGTTTGAGCAAGCTAGACAACAGTGGAGCAAGTCAAAGAACAGTGCATTAAGCAAGAGAACAATGGAACAAGCCAGAGGAAGGTGAAGCAAGCCAGAGAACGGTGGAGCAAGCTCGAGGGGTTAGAGCAAACCAGAGAAAGGTTGAGCAAGCGATAGAGAACAATCGAGCAAGCAAGAGAATGGTTGGGCAAGTCAGCGAATGGTGGAGCAAGCCAGAGAACGGTGGAGCAAGCCAGAGCACGATGGAGCAAGCCAGAGAATGGTGGAGCAAGCCAAAGAACGGTGGAGCAAGCCACAGAAAGGTGGAGCAAGCCAGAGAAAGGTGGATCAAGCCAGATAAAGGTGGAGCAAGCTAGAGAAAGGTGCAGCAAGCTAGAGATTAGTGGAGCAAGACATTTACTAGTTGAGCAAGCCAAAGAACATCTAAGCAAGGCAGAGAACGGTGGAGCAAGTCAGAGAACGGTGGAGCAAGCCAGAGAACAATGGAGCAAGACAGAGAAAGGTGGAGCAAGCCAGCAAACAGTGGAGAAAGCAAGAAAACGGTGGAGTAAGGCAGAGAAAGTTGAAGCAAGTCAGAGAAGGGAGCAGCAATCCAAAGAACGGTAAAGCAAGCCAGAGAACGGTTTAGCAAGCTAGGGAACGGTGGAGTAAGCCAGAGAATGGCGGAGCAACCCAGGGAAAGGTGGAGAAATCCAGAGAACGGTGGAGCATTTCAGGGGATGGTGCAGCAAGCCAGAGAACGATGGAGCATGCCAGAGAACGGTAGAGCAAGCCAGAGAATGGTGGAGCAAGCCAGAGACTAGTGAAGCAAGCAACAGAACAATGGAGCAAGCCAGAGAACAATGCAGCAAGTCAGAGAACGGTGGAGCACGCCTGAGATTGGTAGAACGAGCTTGAGAACGGTGGTGCAAGCCAGAGATCGGTGGAGCAAGCTAGTGAACAGTGGAGTAAGTCAGAGAACGGTGGAGTAACCAAGAGAACAGTGGAGCAAGCCAGAGAATAGTGGAGCAAGCCATGGAACGGTGGAGTAGGAAAGAGAACGGAGGAGCAAGCCATAGAATGGTGGAGCAAGCCATAGAATGGTGGAGCAAGCCAGAGAAAGGTGGAGCAAGCCAGAGAAAGGTCGAAGAAGCCACAGAAAGATTGAGCAAGCCAGAGAAAGGTGGAGCAAGCCAGAGAATGGTGGTGCGAGACACAGATTAGTTGTGCATGCCAGAGAATGGTGGAGCAATCGTGAGAGTGGTGAAGCAACTTGGAAAACGGTGGAGCAAGCCAGAAAACAATGAAGCAAGCCAGAGAACAGTGGAGTAAGCCAGAGAATGGTGGAGCAAGCCAGAGAACGTTGGAGCAAGCCAGAGAACGGTGGAGCAAGCCAGGGAATGGTGGAGCAAGTCAGAGAACGGTGGAGCAAGACAGAGAACGGTGGAGCAAGCCAAGTAATGGTGGAGAAGCCAGTGAACGGTGGAGCAAGCAAGAGGAAAGTGTAGCAAGGCTAAGAAAGGTTGAGCAAGCCAGAGAAAGCTTGAGCAAGCCAGAGAATGGTGGAGCAAGCCAGAGAACAGTAGAGAAAGCCAGAGAACACTGGAGCAAGCCAGAAAATGGTGGAGCAAGCCAAGGAAAGGTGGACCAAGCCAGAGAATGGTAGAGCAAGCCAGAGAACGGTGGAGCAAGCCAGAGAATGGTGGTGCAAGCCTGAGAATGGTGAAGCAAGCATGAGAACGGTAGAGCAAGCGAGAGGTGTCAACCGGCCTGAGGCGAACGGACTAGAAAACAGGGCCGACACAATAGCACCTGCCGTCCGCTCCTAGCATTTCAGCTAGGAGAAGATATCACCCTCAGGATCACGGTTCCACACTGAGCAGTTCCTAGGCAATCACTTGCTAGCAACTGTGTCCACTTAACACTTGGTCACTTTCGCGCGAGGTGCTAGTCAAAGACTAACTCCTGGGGCTTAGACCAACCAGTGTCTTCTTTATACTGTTCCTTAGTTGGACAACTCTGTGAGGAGCATCTAAGGCCAGATTGTGTAATTAGAATGAGGAATGAGCCTGGTACATATAGTCCTAGGCCTGGCTTCTAAGGTGTGTGGGTAGTGNACTTCCCCTGTGCTAGAAGGTCAAAAAACCTCCTGCGCACATCAAGGCTCGATCGCAGGACCTGTTGTCCCTAAGTCCAACATGCTATCCGTTGCGCTACACTTCTGGTGTCTCGCTTGGACTTGCACCACGAACAAGGTTTGGGGGACTTACTCCAAGGGAGCAGTGCATGCCCAACCTGTCCGTCAAGCCATAGCAGTGGCCATGGGGCATAGAAGAACAACAATCTCTCCCTTGCACCGTAGGCCACCTGCTGTGGTAGTTTTCTTCGGCATGAACCTGTAGCTCTAGGTTGTGTTTGTGCATGTCAGTTTTCTTGGTCTTTAGTTCTCATCTCTTGCATCCACCATGCCGACTCCTCGAGCTCCTGCAACATGCAAGTCGCTGTCTAGCGGCTTTGTCAAGAAGTTCCCAAGCATTTTCTTGGTTGCGACGTGCTCCAGTTCCACGACACCCTTGGCGATAAGGTCACGTGAGTAGTGGTACCGAATATCGATGTGCTTTGTACGCCGGGAGATCATGTCGTCCTCTGCCATAGCCATGGCACTTTGGTTATCGATGCGGATGATCGTTGCCTCCTCTTGTGGTGCCTTGATCTCATCAAGCAAACTGCGAAGCCACTGTGTTTCCTTGCACACTTCGGAGAGTGCAATGTACTCCGCCTCAGAAGTAGGAAGCGAGACGCAGTCCTGCTTCCTGCTTGCCCACGAGACCGCACCACCGTTGAGAAGACAAACGAACCCTGAGGTGGACTTCCTGTTATCAATCCGTCCTCCCCAGTCCGCGTCAGTGTAGCATGTCAACCGCAGCAAGTCTGATCCTTCTAGACCTCCAAACCGAAGTCCGACGTGCCGAGTCTTTTTGAGGTAGCGAAAAATCCGCTTCACGACTTGCCAATGTTCTGGCCCAGGGTTGGCCACAAACCTGCTCACCTGACCCACTGCAAAGGCAATGTCAGGTCGTGTTCCCACCATTGTATACATGAGACTTCCAACGGCGGACTGGTATGGAATGTTTTGCATCTCCCGCTGGTCTGCCTCGTTGCTTGGTGACATGGAGGAGGAGAGCTTGCAGTTGGAGGGCATGGGGGTGCTGACGGGCTTGCAGTCCTCCATGTTGTAGCGCTTCAAGATGTCCATAATGTACTTGGTCTGGTTGAGCTCGATGGTGCCTGCTTTGCGGTTGCGGTGAAGAGCGATCCCGAGGTAGTACTCGAGAGGTCCCATGTCCTTCATCTTAAATCTGCTGGCCAGATTTTTCTTGAGGTCCGTGAGGGCCTCCTGCGAGGAAGAACACATGATAAGATCATCCACGTACAACGCCACAAGTAGCAAGCCACGTTCGTCCTCCCGCACATAGACGCTAGGGTCATTTTTGCAATGTGCGAAGGAGATCTCAGCCATGAAGCTGTCCATCTCCTTGTACCAGATCCGTGGGGCCTGTTTCAGTCCGTACAACGCCTTCACCAGCTTGCACACCTTACCCTCGGGTGCTTTGACACCTTCCGGTACCTCCATTAGCACCTCCTTGTCGAGCTTCCCATAAAGGAAGGCTGTCTTCACATCCATCTGGTGGATCTCAAGGTCTTTGGCGGCAGCGACAGCAAGCAGGGACCTGATGGAGGCAAACGTGACGACCGGTGCGAAGGTCTCATCGTACTCAGAACCTGCGCGCTGTGAGAACCCTTTCGCCACGACCCTTGCCTTGTACTTGTCGATGCTATCATCTTGCTTCCGCTTCAACCTGAGCACCCACTTTGAGCCCACCACGTGAGCGTTAGCGGGTCTGTCCACCAGCACCCATGTGCCATTTTCTTCGATGGACGCGAGCTCGCTGTCCACCGCCTCCTTCCACTTGGCCGCATCGGGCCTTGCCAGCGCTTCAGCCACAGTGAGCGGCTCTCCCTGAGCCAAACAGGACCAGCTCAGTCCAGTCCAGCTTCCAGTGTCAGCGTCGTACTTTGGAGTTTGTTTTCTTTGTCGTGTGCTGCGACGTTGCATTGCTGGTGGATGTTTGCCATGCTGTTGCTCCTGTGGTGTTGGCTGCCCTGGAGTTGAATTTTCCTCTTTTGAAGAGCCACTGGCCTCCGAGCTGGTCTCAGAGGCCTCGGACGTCTCCGACTCTGTGTCGGAGCTCGCCGCTGCGTCAGCCTGCGCAGCCGCTCCCCCTGGCACACCACTCTTCTTCACGGCCTGCCGCACTGGCACCACTTGCCAGTTTTCAGGAGCTTGATCTCCTGACTCTAGCAGCACCAACCACTCTCCCTGTTTTGGAGCTTC
>SZWC01002248.1:86159-100134 GCA_023375785.1 Penium margaritaceum
GCGTGCGCACCTGGAGAGAGCGTACCAGAGTTGAGCGAAGCGTGCCTTACAACTGGTCAGTGTGGGCCCATAACCCTTTGTCAACCGGCCTGAGGCAAACGGACTAGAAAACAGGGCCGACACAATAGCACCTGCCGTCCGCTCCTAGCATTTCAGCTAGGAGAAGATATCACCCTCAGGATCACGGTTCCACACTGAGCAGTTCCTAGGCAATCACTTGCTAGCAACTGTGTCCACTTAACACTTGGTCACTTTCGCGCGAGGTGCTAGTCAAAGACTAACTCCTGGGGCTTAGACCAACCAGTGTCTTCTTTATACTGTTCCTTAGTTGGACAACTCTGTGAGGAGCATCTAAGGCCAGATTGTGTAATTAGAATGAGGAATGAGCCTGGTACATATAGTCCTAGGCCTGGCTTCTAAGGTGTGTGGGTGGTGACACTTTTGGGGTGGTCACTCCACACCACCTCACCAGTCCGCCAATTGGCGCATCCACTGACCGCCAAGTGGCGCACTCTCCTCATGCATGGAGAAATGTCTAAGAAACTTCCCCTGTGCTAGAAGGTCAAAAAACCTCCTGCGCACATCAAGGCTCGATCGCAGGACCTGTTGTCCCTAAGTCCAACATGCTATCCGTTGCGCTACACTTCTGGTGTCTCGCTTGGACTTGCACCACGAACAAGGTTTGGGGGACTTACTCCAGAGAGCAGTGCATGCCCAACCTGTCCGTCAACCCATAGCAGTGGCCATGGGGCATAGAAGAACAACAAGAGGACGGTGGAGCAAGCTAGAGAACGGTTGAGGAAGCCAGATAACGGTGGAACAAGCACGAGAATGGTGGAGCAAGCCAAAGAACAGTGGAGCAAGCCAGAGAACACTGGAGCAAGCCAGAGAATGGTGGACCAAGCCAGAGAACGGTGGACCAAGGCAGAGAATGGTGGAGCAAGTCAGAGAACAGTGGAGCAAGCCAATGAAAGGTGGAGCAAGCCAGAGAAAGTTGGAGCAAGCCAGAGAAAAGTGGAGCAAGCCAGAGGAAGGTGGAGCAAGCCAGAGATTGGTGGATCATGAAAGAGATTGGTTGAGCAAGCCGGAGAATGGTGGAGGAATCAAGAGAACAGTGGAGCAAGCCAGAGAACGGTGGAGCAAGCCAGAGAACGGTGCAGCAAGCCTGAGAACGGTGGAGCGAGCCAGAGAACGGTGGAGCAAGCCTGAGAACGATAGAGCAAGCCTGAGAATGATGGAGCAAGCCAAAGAACCGTGGAGCAAGCCAGAGAAGGGTGGAGAAAGCCAGAGAACGGTGGAGTAAGACAGAGAGGGGTGGAGGAAGCCAGAGAAGGGTTGAGCAAGCCAGAGAATGGTACAGCAAGCCAGAGAATGATAGAGCAAGCAAGAGAACAGTACAGCAAGCTAGAGAGTAGTGGAGCAACCCAGAGAAAAATGGAACAGGCCAGAGAAATGTTGAGCAAGCAAGAGAACTGTTGAGCAAGCTTGAGAATGGTGGAGCAAGCCAAAAAACAGTGGAGCAAGCCAGAGAAAGGTAGAGCAAGTCAGAGAACAGTGGAGCAAGATAGAGAACAGTGGATCAAGCCAGAGAACAGTTGAGCAAGCCAGAGTAAGCCAGGAAATGGTGAAGCAAGCAAGAAAACGGTGGAGCAAGCCAGGGAAAGGTGGAGCAAGCCAGAGAACGGTGGAGCAGGCCAGAGAATGGTGGAGCAAGCTAGAAAACAGAGGAGCAAGCCAGAGAATGATGGACCAAGCCAGCAAATGGTGGAGCAAGCCAGAAAACAATGGGGAAATCCAGAGAATGGTGGAGCAAGCCTGAGAACAGTGGAGAAAGCTTGAGAACGGTGCAGCAAGCCAAAGAACGGTGTAGCAAGTCAGTGAATGGTGGAGCAAGCAAGAGAATGGTGGAGCAAGCCAGAAAACGATGGAGCAGACCAGAGAACGGTGGAGTAAGCCAGAGAAAGGTGGAGCAAGCAAGAGAAAGGTGGAGCAAGCCAGAGAAAGGTTAATCAAGCAAGAGAAAGGTGGAGCGAGCCACAGAATGGTGGAGCAAGCAAGAGAACGGTGGAGCAAGCCAGAGAACGGTGGAGCAACACAACGAACGATGGAGCAAGCAAGAAAACGTTGGAGCAAGTCAGAGAACAGTGAAGCAAGCCAGAGAACAATGGAGCAAGCCAGAGAACGGTAGAGCAAGCGAAAGAACCATGAAACAAGCCAGAGAAAGTTGGAGCAAGCCAAAGAAATGTGGAGCAATCCAGAGACCGGTGGAGCAAGCCAGAAAATGGTGGAGCAAGACAGAGAAAGGTGGAGCAAGGTAGAGAACCATGGAGCAGGCTAGAGAACAGTGGAGTAAGCCAGAGAACGGTGGAGCAAGTCATAGAACGGTAGAGTAAGCTAGAGAATGGTGGAGTAAGGTAGGGAAAGGTGAAGCAGGCAAGAAAACAGTGGAGCAAGCCAGGGAAAGGTGGAGCAAGCCAGAGAACGGTGGAGCAAGCTAGAGAACGATGGAGCAAGCCAGAAAGCGGTGGAGCAAGCCACAGAATGGTGGACGATGCCAGAAAAGAGTGAAGCAAGCCAGAGAACGGTGGAGGAAGCTAGAGAATGGTGGAGCAAGCCTGAGAACGGAAGAGCAAGCCTGAGAATGCTGGAGCAAGCCAGAGTAGGGTGCAGCAAGCCAGAGAACTGTGGAACAAGCTAGAGAATGGTGGAGCAAGCCAAAGAAGGATGGAGCAAGTCACAGAACGGTGGAGCAGTCCAGAGAAAGGTGGAGCAAGCCAAACAAATGTGGAGCAAGCGAGAGAAAGGCGGAGCAAGCCAAGGAAAGGTGGAGCAAGCCAGAAATTGGTGGAGCAAGACAAAGATTGGTTGAGTAAGCAAGAGAACGGTGGAGCAAGCCACAGAACGGATGAGCAAGCCAGAGAACGGTGGAGCAAGCCAGAGAACGATGGAGCAAGCTAAGGAACAGTGGAGCAAACTAGGGAACAGTGGACCAAGCCAGAGAACGGTACAGCAAGCCAGAGAATAATTGAGCAAGCCAGAGAACGGGGCAGAAAGCCAGAGAATGATTGAGCAAGCCAGAGAATGATGGAGCAAGCCAGAGAACAGTGGAGGAAGCCAGAGAATGGTGGAGCAAGCCAGAAAACGGTGGAGCAAGCCAAAGAAAGGTGCAGCAAGCCAGAGCACGGTGGAGCAAGCCAGAGAATAGTGGAGAAAGCCAGTGAAAAATGGAACAAGCCAGAGAAATATGGAGCAAGCCATAGAATGGTAAAGCAAACTAGAGAATGGTCGAGCAAGGCAGAGAACGGTGGAGCAAGCCAGAGAACGGTGGAGCAAGCCAGAGAACGGTGGAGCAAGGAAGAGAACGGTGGAGCAAGCCAGAGAATGGTGGAGCAAATAAGATAACGTTGGAGCAAGCTATAGAACGGTGGAGGAAGTCAAAGAACGGTGCATTAAGCCAGGGAACGATGGAGCAAGCCAGAGGAATGTGGAGCAAGCCAGGGAACGGTGGAGCAAGCTCGAGAAAGATGGAGCAAGCCAAAGAAATGTTGAGCAAGCCAAAGAATGGTGGAGCAAGCCAGAGAATGGTGGAGCATGCCAGAGAACGGTGGAGTAAGCCACAGAACAGTGGAGCATGCCAGAGAATGGTGGAGCGAGCAAAAGAACGGTGAAGCAAGCCAGAGAAGGTGGAGCAAGCCAGAGAAGGTGGAGCAAGCCAGAGAACAGTAAAGCAAGGCGGAGAACGTTGGAGCAAGTCAGAGAATAGTGGAGCAAGGCAGAGAAGTGTGGAGCAATCCAGAGAACAATGGAGCAATCCACAGAAAGTTGGAGCAAGCCAGAGAACAGTGATGCAAGACAGAAAACAGTGGAGCAAGCCAGAGAAACGTTGAGCAAGTCGGAGAACGGTGGAGCAAGCTAGAGAATGCAGGAGCAAACCAGAGAACGGTGCAGCAAGCCTGACAACGGTTGAGTAAGCCAGAGAACGGTAGAGCAACCCAGCGAAAGGTGGAGCAAGCCAGAGAACGGTGGAGCATTCCAGGGAATGGTAGAGGAAGCCAGAGAACGGTGGAGCAAGTCAGAGAACAGTGGAGCAAGCCAGAAAACAATGTAGCAAGCCAGAAAACAGTGGAGCAAGTCATACAACAGTGGAGCAATGCTGAGAACGGTGGAGCAAGCCAGAGATGGTGGAGCAGAACAGAGATTGGTTGAGCAAGCAAAAGAATGGTGGAGCAATCCTGAGAACGGTGTAACAAGCCAGAAAACGATGGAGCAAGCCAGAGAAAGGTGGAGCAAGTGAGAGAATGATGGAACAAGCAAGATAATGGTGGAGCAAGCCAGTGAACGGTGGAGCACGCCAGAGAACAGTGGAGTAAGCTAGAGAACGGTGGAGAAACCCAGGGAAAGGTGGAGCAAGTTAGAGAACGGTGGAGCAAGACAGAGAACGGTGGAGCAAGCCAGAGAACGGTGGAGCAAGCCAGATAACATTCAAGGAAGCTAGAGAACAGCAGAGCAAGCCAGAAAGCAATGGAGCAAGCCTGAGATCGTTGGAGCAAGCCTGAAAACGGTGGAGCAAGCAAGAGAACGGTGGAGCAAGCCAGAGAACGGTGGAGCAAACCAGATAATGGTGGAGCAAGCCAGAGATCGGTGGAGCAAGCCACAGAATGGTGGAGCAAGCCAAAGAATGGTGGACCAAGCCAGAGAACGGTGGAGCAAGCCAGAGAACTGTGGAGCAAGCCAGGGAACTATGGAGCAAGGCACAGAACGGTGGAGCAAGCCAGAGAAAGGTGGAGGAAGCCAGAGAAAGGTGGAGCAAGCCAGAGAAAGGTGGAGCAAGCTAGAGAAAGGTGGAGCAAGACAAAGATTGGTTGAGCAAGCCAGAGAATGGTGGAGCAAGTCAGAGAACGGTGGAGTAGGCCAGAGAACGGTGGAGCAACCCAGAGAACAGTGGAGCAAGCTAGAGAACGGTGGAGCAAGGTAGAGAACGGTGGAGCAAGCCAGAGAACGATGGAGAAAGTCACAGAAACGTCGATCAAGCCAGAGAACGGTAGAGCAATCCAGAGGACGGTGGAGATAGCCTGAGAACAGTGGAGAAAGCCAGAGAACATTGCGGCAAACCAGAGAACAGTGGATCAAGCCAGAGTACGGTGGAGCAAGCCAGAGATCGGTGAAGCAAGCCAAGGAAAGGTAGAGCAAGCCTGAGAACGGTGGAGCAAGCGAGAGAGCGGTGGAGCAAGTTAGAGAATGGTGGAGCAAGCCAGAGAATTGTTGAGCAAGTTAGAGAACGGTGGAGCAAGCTAGAGAACAGTGGAGAAGGCTAGAGAATGGTGGAACAAGGCAGAGAACGGTGATGCAAGCCAAAGAAAGGTGGAACAAGCTAGAGAAAGGTTGAACCAGCCAGAGAATAATGGAGCAAGCAAGAGAATGATGAAGGGAGCCAGAGAAGGCTGGAGCAAGCCAGAGGACGGTGGAGCAAGCAAGATAAGAGTGGAGCAAGCCAGATAACAATGGAGCAAGCTAGAGAATGGTGGAGGAAGCCAGAGAACGGTGGAGCAAGCCAGAGAAAGGTGGAGAAAGCCACAGAAAGGTGGAGCAGGCCAGAGACAGGTGAAGCAAGCCAGAGATTGGTGGAGCAAGACAAAGATAGGTTGAGCAAGCCGGAGAATGGTGGAGCAAGCCAGAGAACGGTGGAGCAAGCCAGAGAATGGTGGAGCAAGCGAAAGAACGATGGAGCAAGCAAGAGACTAGTGGAGCAAGCTAGAGAACAATGGACCAAGCCAGAGAACTGTGGAGCAAGCCAGAGAACGGTGGAGCAAGACAGAGAATGGTCGAACAAGCCAGAGAACGGTGGAACAAGCCAGAGAAGAATGGAGGATGTGAGAGAATGGTGGAGCAAGCCCGAGAACGTTGGGGCAAGCCAGAGAACGGTGGTGTAAGCCACAGAACGGTGGAGGAAGTGAGAGAACAGTGGAGCAAGCCAGAGGAATATGGAACAAGCCAGAGAAAGGTGGAGCAAGCCAGAGAATGGTCGAGGAAGCAAGAGAACGATGGAGCAAGCAAGAGAACAGTGGACCAAGCCAGATAACACTGGAGCATCCCAACAAACGGTGGAGCAAGCAAGAGAACAATGTAGCAAGTCCGTGAATGGTAAAGCAAGCCAGAGAATAATGCAGCAAGCGAGAGAACGGTGGAGCAAGCGAGAGAACGGTGGAGCAAGCCAGAGAAAGTTAGAGCAAGCCAAAGAGATGTGAAGCAAGCCTGAGTGCAGTAGAGCAAGCCAGAAAATGGTGGAGCAAGCCAGAGAAAGGTGGAACAAGTCACAGAACGTTGGAGTAAACCAGAGAACAGTGGAGTAAGCCAGAGAACGGTGGAGCAAGCTAGAGAACGGTAGCAAAAGCCAGAGAACGGTGGAGTATGCCAGGGAAAGGTATAGTTAGCCAGAAAACCGTTGAGCAAGCCAGAAAATGGTGGACCAAGCCAGAGAGTGGTGGAGCAAGGCAGAGAATGGTGGAGTAGGCCAGAGGATGGTAGAGAAGGCCTGAGAACGGTGGAGTAAGCCTGAGAACAATAGAGCATGCCAGAGGACAGTAAAGGAAGCCACAAGTCGGCGAAGTAAGCCAAAGAATGGAGGATCAAGCCAGAGAACGGTGGAGCAAGCCGGAGTAAGGTGGAGCAAGCCAGAGAAAGGTGGAGCAAGCTAGACATTGATGGTGCAAGGCAAAGACTGGTTGAGTAAGCCACAGAACGGTGGAGCAAGCCAGAAAACGGTGGATCAAGCTAGAGAATAGTGGAGCAAGCCAGCAACCAATGGAGCAAGCAAAGGAACAGTAAAGCAAGCCAGAGAACAGTGGACCAAGTGAGAGAAGGGTGGAGCAAGCCAGAGAACGATGGAGCAAGCAAGAGAACGGTGAAGCAAGCCAGAGAACAATTAAGTAAGCATAAGAACGGTGGAGCAAGCCAGAGAACGGTGGAGGAAGCCAGAGAATGGTGAAGCAAGCCAGAGAACGGTGGAGCAAGCCAGAGAAAAGTGGAGCAAGCCTGAGAAAAATGGAACAAGCCAGAGAAATGTGGAGCAAGTGTGAGGCGGGGATCCACCGCATCTCCGCTGAGGAGAAGATGGATCTGCGGAGGGGAAATCGCCGCTACCCACAGATCCGCGGAACGAGGCTTCCGCGGCCAGAGATCCATGGAGGAGGATAAAGGGGAAACCGTGGAACATCGGAGAACGCGCAAGGAATGCTGGCACCCACACAAAGATTGTGGTAGAGCGTGGGGTGGCGTGGAATCTAGTAGTGGTGAAGGAAAAGAGGCGGGAAAAGATGCCGCCAGGAGGCAGAAGTCGATGGTAACCTCCCTACGGCTATTTGAAGCAATGGCGGCGGAGGAACAAGAAAAGGGAGGGACAGCACGGTGAGAATCCGCGGTGAAAAGGGAACATGAGTCGAGCCGCAGAGAAGTTGGAGCGTCGGACGTGCAACAACACACGACGGCAGGACCAGAGGTCAAGAAGGAGCTCGACCAATGAGGGCTCAAGGGGGGCAGCGGTAATCAAGGAGGAGGACCGGGAGGACGCACCGCGCGAGGACGAAGATTCAAGGAAGAACACGAGACCGCAAGTACCCAAGCCGCGGAGTAGAGGAAGAAGCAAGTAGTAGAGTGGGAAAGTGTGGAAGTAGTCTGGTGTGTGCAAGGACGAGACCCGAAGTGCGCGTAGCGCAATGCGCGGAGTCCAAGATAAGGGAAAGAGTGGTAGGAGATGTCTTAGAGGGCTAGGTTTGGTAGATATAAAGTAGTGGTGTAGTGGAGGGACTAGTGTGACCGATGATAGTGAACACAAAGAGATGCTTACCCTTTATCTGACCTTGTGCAACTTGAGTTAATGCAAGCCTGCTTCCCGCTTATGAGCCCCAAAGTCCTGACTTGTTGAGAACCAGATTACCTCTTTCTGTCTAATTAACCCGCACAAGTATCAGTTTGGTTCACACTCACGCTTCACCCTCTGAGATCCGCAACTGTTGAGGGAGTTGAAACAGTGCTCTCCGCGGAGTTGTTCCGCGGAGGACGAAAACTTCTCTTCCGGGTTTGCGTGGAGCATACTGCTCAATCCACGCCACTCTTGAGAACAACAAACGATTCCGCTGAGTGCTGTCATCACCAGGGAACACAAGTGGGGTGAAGGGTGCTGCCGGCGACTCCGCGGCCTTGCGCACGACCGCGGAACGGGGTTCCGCGGGCATAGGAGTCAGAGGCCACGAGGTGGCGGACTCTCATGCCGGGAAGGAGGGAGCCATGGAGCACTACCCACGAGCGGGACCCCGAGGGTGTGAAGCATCCGTGGAAGACCAGGAGAGGTAGTGGAGGAGCAAGAAGCCGGTGTTGCACAGAACCGCGGAACGGTAGAGTCGCGGAGCCGTCCAGACGCGGAATCAGAGACTGCGGAAGAAGCCCAGTGTGCGATAAAATTGGGGGTATCAGTGTCATGGTGCGGTGAGCGTGGAACAGTTCCTTGCTCTTTGCTAGCAGAACTACACGCGACCTTCAGATTCAGTCATACATGTCGGCAGCCAGCTTCGTGCATCAAGATACGCGGAGGCGGCACCAGCAACATTCACAGCAAGCTTCTATACGCCACTTCTTGCCGCGGCATGCAGCCACACAGGCGGGCAGTAGAGAGACCTCGCCCACACCCTCTCGTACACCTGTCAGTTCATCGCCGGGCGCGGACCCATTGGGACAGCACCGAAGAGTCACCGAGTGGCTCGAACAGTTACACTGGCGGCGTATCATGAACGCGCTGCAGGACCGCGTGGAGGTGGAAAGCGTACACAGCCAAAATGTGCGCAGAACCCACCAGCTACAGGCCAACGACTCTATGGAGCACAGGTGGTTTTCCAATGTGCCACCGCCAGCAGACGGGCTCTCCAAAACCGGGAGATCACTGGCATATCAAGGGCCAGTTCATCAACGGCGCGGCGGAGTGCAGCAGTCATGGGCAGCAGAGGAGGATCACCTGCCATCCGCGCCCCTAGCAGGGATGGAAACCTCCCCGCCTCCGCTTGCCTCCAGAGAGCCAACCTTCGGGATTGTCCACCGCTACCAAGCACAGCTGGGATACATGCCAGCGGAACGCTCACCTTTGGTAAAGGGGGAAAGGGGAGTGAGGCAGCCTCTGCAGGAAGTATCCACCGAACCGTCAGGCGGATCACCTGTGATGCTGGAGACGAGGCAGCAGCCCCACCTACCCACAACAGAACAAGCGGCGGGGGATCAGGCAGCCGGGGCTGGACTATCCAACGCGGTAGGAGGAGTATCCCTCCAGGTGAATCCGCGGTTGACTGCTGTGGACACCCCAGTGACACCAAGCGTGAGGGCAATGGCGAGCCACAACCCACAATTCACTGGATGGCAAGGAACACCGCAGGGGGAACAGAGAGGGGGCATGATGCACCAACCCCTCCTGGCTCCGCAGCCATCCCATACAACCCAGCAGCCACTCACAGGGCCCCAACCACAGCCCAACCCAGCATTGCATGGGACCCTGCCGTATGTGGGGCCCGCAACAATCTCTCCTACCACAGCCCCACCAGGTTGGATGATGATGGGCACCTGGGCGACGTCCTCCGCGGCGGGAGTGCCGCCGCAGGCCTCCATGCAACAGATGCCGTCACAGCAACCACCGGCCCCTATGACGTTGCAGCCAATGCCCGTGGCGGTTGGACACCCAGTCTATCACCAACAACCGATGGGTACCGCGCCAGCTGGAATTGCGGTCCATCCAGCACTACCTACCAACCAGGTGCAGACGACATCGCCCCACCCTGCCTACCCAGTGCTCCCGCCAAATCCAGGGTCTACTGCAACACTTGCAGTATCTACCACCGCCCCGCTCTACCACCCTGCAGTGTCACATCCTATACCCCAGGGCTACTGGTTGCCAGGACCTACGGTCCCCGCCGCCCCGAACACACAGGCACCGCCCCTTAGGACTACCTTCTACTCCGTACCCTACGCGATGCAGGCGACCCCTGTGACTCACTACTACGCTCTTTCGGCGACAGCCCCAATGAGCAACCCCACACGTGCACCCAAGGGGCAGCCACAAAACTAGGCACGTGGGTTATTTGGCGGTCACAGCCTCGCACCCCAACCCCCCCTTTCCAGCCTCGCACCCGTTCCCCGTGGTGACGTCCATGGCCAACCGAAATACTGTGCCCCAGCTGCAGTACGTACGCGCACAGCCAGCTAACATTCCGCGGCTGGAGATCTTCAAGGGGACCCCTAAAGAGGACCCATGGACATGGTTGAAGCAGATCACGATACATGCAAGCATAGGACGGATCCCACCAGACCTTTGCCTGGCCACCGCGGAGCTCCATCTTCAGGGTGCTGCAGAGGACTGGTAGAATGCACAAGCGCCGTTCAACTCCTTCGAGGATTTTGGCAACGCGCTAATTGAGCGCTTCAAGCGGCTGACCAAGGAAGAAGCACTCCGCAAGATTGAAAAGGAAGGAATGCGGAAGGACACCGACATCCGCAGGTTTTTGGATCAATTCTTCACTTGTACATCAATCGCAAAGAACCCTCAAGGGGAAGGACTGCCGTTGTGGGTACTCCTGTAGAATCTCATCCGCACCCTCCCCGATGAGATCAGCAGCCTGATGATCCCTGAGCGCTACCAGTCGCTGCAGGATGCGGTGCAGGACGCCACGGCCATTTCCATACGACAGCGGTCTATGCGACAGCATCAGGGTGGAGATTCTCATACTCCAGCACCAGCAGCACAGGCCTCCTAGCCCAAGCCGAAGGCGTGTTACACCTGCTAGAGCCTGGAGCACATCACTCGAGACTATTCGCGCAAAAGACAGGGTGTTGCACGAACCGATCCCATGCAGCAGGACCCTATGGTGCAGCAGTGGCAACGGTATTATAATCAACCATGGCAGGACCAACAGCCTCAACAGCAGACTCAAGCTCGGCGGCAGGCGCCGGACCATCAAACCTAGACTGCCCAGGGAGGGCAGGGCATTCTGCCCAACTCACAGGCACCCGCAAACTCTACGAGCGGAGCCCGCAACGTCAAGCTGGGGCTGCCAATGGCAGAGGACGAGACTACAGAGTTGCCTCCCACCGCATCGGAGACCACTCTCATTACACGAGCCCAAGAATTAGGTTTGCGCGGATGGGATCTACAGATGGCAGCCAGAGTACAGGAAGATATGCGGCGCAAGGCAGAGGCCGCGGAGGAACGCTTCCAAGAGGCAGTAGCTAAACGTACCGTCGTGCCGGAGAAACGATGGCAGACGAAACCACCACCCGCAGCGGAAAAGCAACCTGCCCCATCTTCGCCAGCACCAACAGGAGCTCCAGCAGCCGCGGAGGGAAACACTGATCCCGTCCAACGTCTATTTACCACTCCCATTGCGGAAGTCAACTTCTTTGAGTTCCTCCGCATTCACCCAGAGATCGCACCGCGACTGAAAGAGGAATTCTCCAGAGCCAATCAACGACTCCAAGCTGTGGGCATCTCTCTCGACTGTACTATGCCTACCCCTGGTACACAGAACACCCGCCGTGCGGTGCTTGACACTTCACTCGCACTGAGCCTCGCGGAAGAAGAGTGGGGATGGGCATTGCAGCCCCTGGAACCACCGCGACGGGATGACAACCATTACGAGGCCACTTGCTGCATGGTTTGGATATGTGGAAGGAAGTTCCTGGCCATCATTGACGCAGGGTCCACCCACACCACTGTGGCGTTCCGCGTCCTTCTAGTGGTCGGATGGGCAGACCGCATCCTCCCCACCCGACGCCTTTTCACCAACTCAGCGGGCGGAATGGACTATGGAGATGGGGAAGTTCACGGCCTACCCATGCAGGTGGGATCTCTCCATGAACCATTGAACGTCCAAGTCACGCAAGCCAGAACGTATGACGTGCTCCTCGGNGACACAGGGGCCACTCACACCACTGTGGCGTTCCGCGTCCTTCTAGTGGTCGGATGGGCAGACCGCATCCTCCCCACCCGACGCCTTTTCACCAACTCAGCGGGCGGAATGGACTATGGAGATGGGGAAGTTCACGGCCTACCCATGCAGGTGGGATCTCTCCATGAACCATTGAACGTCCAAGTCACGCAAGCCAGAACGTATGACGTGCTCCTCGGGATGGATTACTTGGTATCGCGACGGGCCAACCTCCTCTTCTCCCTTGGAATCATGCAACTCAGCTCTGCATCTGGGGAACACGCGTTTTGCTCCATTACCATCGGAGACAGGGTAGCGGTGCTTGTGACCGGCGACGAATCCTTCTCCCTCCTGGATGCAGCGATAGAGGACTCTCAACTTCATGCAAGTAGGTTGCCATCTATCACAGCTAACTTGCCTGCCGCGGAACAGGTCACAACAAGGGAATGGCAGGAACTCGCGGGGGAGTCAAGCGAGCCCGGAGTGCAAACCAACCTCCTGGGACTGTGGCAGAGGGGACAACGGGTCCTAGGAGATGACCATCAACTTGAGGAAGAAGAGGAATTCTACCCACTCCGCAAAAAAGCACCATCACCACCACCGCGATGGGATCACATGCTCCACTCACGACTTTCGCCCGCACAAAAGCAGGATTTCTGTGACTTGTTGGACGCATTCGCGGACATCTTTGCTGGATCAGCGGTTGACCTGGGGGCCGTGGAAGCCTTCCATGTCATCTCCACGGGGGACTCAACTCCCACAAAATAGAAGGTGCGGCGCATTCTGCCAGAGCAGGATGCGCCGCACCGCGAGCCCCTCATCACAGAGGGGCTCGCGGAGCTCAAGGCGCAGGGGGTGATTGTCCCAATCGTCAGTCCCTGGCGTGCCAACTTGGTCATAGTAGGGAAGCCGGACGGGTCCAAGCAATTCTACGTTGACTTCTGCGATCTCAACCGTGTGACCGAGGAGGATGCGTACCCCATGCCTCTGATTGTCGACATACAGGAGCGCCAGCAGGGTCGCGGATGGTTCGTAAAACTCGACGTGAAGGCTGCCTTTCACGTCGTTCCCATGCACCCGGACTCCATCGCCAAAACTACGTTTGTGACACCAGAGGGTCTATATGCATTTACACGCATGCCCTTTGGACTCCGCAACGCCAGCGCGACATTTCAGCGGGTCATGGACTCCACCCTCCACGGAATCCCCAATGTTAGCTGCTACATTGACGACATCATGGTCACGGTCCACACCTTCAAGGAACTCTTCTCCTCCCCGGCCGCTGTCTTTGCTGCCCTCCGCAGGGCCAACCTGAAGCTCAAGGCAGCCAAGTGCTCTATCGGAGCCGCGGAAATGGAGTTCCTGGGTTTTGTGATGAGCGCAGATGGCATCAAGACTGATCCAGAAAAGATCGCGGCAGTACAGGAGTGGCGCCAGCCCACTTCCGCGGGGCAAGTCAAGATCTTCCTGGGCTTTGTTTCCTTCTACCGGAAGTTTGTGCGTGACCACGTGCGCATCATCAAGCCGCTCCAGGAGTTGACGCACCAGGACGTGCCATTTGAATGGACATCAGACTACGCGGACGCCTAGAAGGAAATCAAATACCGCCTAGTTACCGCGCCCATGCTCGATTTCCCTGACTTCAACCTCCCATTCTCCATCACCACTGATTGGTCGCGGGATGGGCTTGGCGCCATCCTATCCTAGACGATGCAGGAACCCACACAAAAGGTGATTGCCTACGCCAGTCGTGCCCTCACTGAAGGGGAGCGGAAGTACCCTCCGGTGAAGGGCGAATGCTTGGCTGTCCTTTGGGCACTTCAACACTTCCGCGATTACATAAAGAATGGCAAGCCGTTCACGGTTTTCATGGACCATCAGGCCCTCCAGTGGCTCCTCACTACTCAGAACCATGAGGGCATCCTAGCCAAGTGGGCCCTCCTTCTCCAGGGCTACAACATGAAGATCAAGTACCAGCCTGCGGCTGCAAACCGCAACGCGGATGCCCTGAGCCGACT
>SZWC01002248.1:101231-115245 GCA_023375785.1 Penium margaritaceum
GCGGTGCCGCTGCACGTGCCTCATGCACCTGGGCACCCGCGGCCCTCACCCCCGGACCGCCCGCACCCTCCGATGTCCACGTGGCGTGGTGTTACGTGTGGATATGTGGCCGCAAGTTCGTGGCCATCGTGGACACCGGCGCCACCCATACAACGATTGTGCTCCGGATGGTCCGCTCGCTCCACATGCAGCACCTCATCCAACCCACTCGACTCCGCTTTTCTATCTCCACCGGAGACATCGACGCGCCGCTCGGACAAATCGCGGGCCTCCCCATGCAGGTGGCGAATGTACATGCGGCACAAACCGTCCAGGTTTGCGATGTCCGCACGTACGACATTCTGCTCGCGGCGGACTGGCTCGCGCCGCGTCGAGCGGATGTATTGATCGGCGCAGGTATCCTCAGTCTCATTTCAAGTTCCGGCATTCGATCGTTCACCCCGCTCTTTACCTCGCATCGACCATCGCCGAGCACGGTCCTCCCCACCTTTGACTCAGCTCTCACCGGCGCTCGACACACTCGGCGGATAACGCGCAGCTGGGCTCTCGCCCGCGGAACATCCGTCATGGCACGCAATCAAGGCACGGGGTCCGCGCCTTCGTCATGGGGGGGTGGGTCCTCCCGGCGGCAGCTACGCCGCCCTGCTCTTAACACGGGCGCGGGGCACCGCCCGGCACGGACACCAACACCACCAACGGGAACAGCGGCTCTACCGCGGCAGGGTCCCACGACAAGGACTGCACCTGCAAGGACACCAGCACCACCCACGGCCGCAACAAGCATGTCCCGACCTGGCTCGGTGACGAGAACTTCACCAACACCGGTGACGGCCACCCCAGCAGCGGCTGCGGCCTCACCGCGGCCCAGCCCGGCCGTAGGAACGACCTTGACACCAACCACAACACCGGCAGCGGCAATCCAACCACGGTCCAGCCCCGCGGAAGGAACACTGACGCAGGTCACGCCGCCTGCGACCAAAACACTAGTTCCGTCGCGACAAAGCCCGGCCACAAGCACACCGACGCGGATCCTCAAGCGCATGGAACCAGCGGTAGGAGCCACGCAGGCAGCGGCAAGAACAACCGCCACCCCAACACCAAGCCCGCGAGATGGGGCTCGGACCCTGGTTACCCCAGTCCCCTCCCCGGCCACGACGGCTCTCTCTCACTCGCCGCCGACCTCGCGCGGTAGCCCAACTCGGCAACCCGCACGCCCCCTGCTAGGCACAAGAACGGTGATGGAAGGGGCGAGGACGTACCTCGAGGAAAGCTCGAGGGATAGCGGGGAGCAACCCAAGGAAGCCCTACTGCTGGAAATAGTGAGCAGCATCATGCTCCAACTGCTGACAGAGATTCCGAAAGTGATCCGAGCGGAGTTCGAGGATTCACTGTTCGGCAAGATGTGGCAAGTAGTGCTAAAGGGTGCAGATTTGGGGGTGCTAGCCCTCGGAGTGCACGAGAGGTAGGTGTTCTTGCTAGAAACAGCCGGCGCGGAGCGCCTTGTATTGGCATTATGGGACAGCCTGATCATCGAACCAAGGGGTGGCCAGTGATATGACTGGCGTCGCGGAACTACTGGACACCGAGCGGGCGGACCCATCATGGAAGCCGCTCGAGTGTGGTGGAACAGGGTGCGGAAGGACCAGCGGAGTAGTCCGGAGAGACGGTGCGTGCATCTGCTCCAGGATAGGGCTAGAGCCCTCATTCTGTATCACGTGAACGACCAGGCACCCGGATTGGCGGAGGCACCACGGCGAAGATCCGCGGCAGACGAGTGGAGGTGGGGATATTTGCTCAACCTCGTCTATGCCAGATGGAGCGTTCAGTATCCGCAAGAAGAAAGACCGTGGCTTGCTGACACCCAGGTGTCTGAGGGACGCTGGATGGAAGCCATGGAAAAGTGCTGGACGCTGACGCTCCAGAACGTGATACGCATCAGGATAGCGACAGCGGTTGTGGAGGGACATTGGACCGTGGTGCAAGAAAAAGGACTGCGCCTTAAGCAAGAAGAGGTGCAACACTGGGCCAAGGAGGCAGCGGAAGTATGCCAAGAGGACAAGAGCAGGAGGGATGCGGAGGTGGAAGAGGCCCGTGAATATACCCAGCCGTCCCCTCAGTTGCAGCAGATGCACGAACGCCTGCGGAAAGAATGGGAGGAGGAGGCAGCCGAGACAGAACGGGTGGCCGCAGAGGCCGCGGAGAGAGAGGCCCAATTGGCTAAGGAACGAGAAGCGGCGGCTAAGGCAGATAAGGAAGCTGCGGAAGAACTCATAAGGGAAATCATGGGGAAAGCAGAGTTAGCGGCGGCAGCGGCGGAGGCAGAGGCAGCAGCAGCAGCAGCAGCAGCAGAAGCGGCAAAAGCGAAGGCAGAGGTAGCAGCAGCAGCAGCGGTGGCTACGGTACAAGAAAAAGAGGAAGCAATAGCGGCAGCGGAGGCAACGACAGCAGCGACAGACAAGGTAGCAGGAGCACTAGCCACGGAGGCACAGGTAGCAACAGAAACACGGGCAACCGCGGAGGCGGCCAGAGTAGGAGCAGGTAGCACAGCGACGGAGGCAGCAAGGGAAGCAACAGCAGATAGGGCCGCGGCGAGGCAGGCAGGAGCAGAAGGAGAAGAGAAGATGGGGAAGAGGTACAAAGCTGGTGCCAAGCGCCACTGCCCGGAGCCATCCGCTGGCTCCCTCTGGCGGAAGGCACAACTTCAGGCCCGAGCGGCGGCAGTGGTGCGGAAAGTAGCAGCGACGCTGAGCCAGACCAGAACAACAGCGCCGGCAGACACCAGCCGAAGTGAGGAGCCAGTGCAGACTTTCCCGCAAGAAACAACTCCTGCTCTGAAAGGAAAGAGGAAGGCGGAAGAGGGAGCGGTCGCGGAGCCACGGAGAGAGAAACAACCTCGGGCACACGAAGGCCCCAACCCCGGCGTAACTCCGGAATAGTTAGCACAGGCCTAGCGGGGGCAGCAGAACTTCTGATGGCAGTATTCTGCAAAGTCCACATGCCAGCGGAGATGGTACCGGCTCCACTGCGGCCTGTCTTGGGAGAAGCCGCGACAGCAGCTGCACGCAAGGGGGCGGAAAGGAGGGGACGCACAGAGAAAGAGGTGGCGGTGATGGTGGTTTCCAAAATCAGTGAGTCGCCGGGAGAGTCGGAAGAGGAACATCCCATCACACGCAGCCAGAGAGTACTGCGGGCTCCAGGAGTGGCTCCACACAGAAAGGAGGAGGTGATTGAGCTGCACCGCGCTGGTGGACGCGGCAGACGCCCGAGTGGCCCCGCTGAGAGCAGGTTGCGAGAACAGTGGGATGAAGGAGAGCTTCGAGCGGTCGAAATCCTTTGGCTCTTCCCTGTACCTGATCCTTGGGACACAGAGCCACCGGTCTATGATGAAGAGAACCGCAAAAAGCTTGAGGTGATGAAAGCGGAGCAGGATGGGAGGCGAGCGCGCGGATTGCCGGCAAGAATGCCAGAGACAAAGCAGAAGCCGGGCGAAGCAGTAACAGAGAAAGCGGGGAGGAAGGGGCCCATGGAAACGCAGGACTGGCGGATCTGGCAGACCGCCTACATCCTTCTCTGCACCAGCAGCAAGGAATAGCAGAAAGCGGAGGCGCAGAAGGTGTACGCGGATCTGGAAACACGGCTGGGTGTGGAATTCAACCGGAGGAAAAAGGACGACCTAGCCTGTCTGTGCGAGCAGTATGCATGGGAGGACGGTCGTCTCTGGAGAATAACTCCGCGTGTATTGTGGGTACCCCCATCCACGTTGCAGAGGGCAGTTGTGGAGGCCTACCACCACCATCACCACACTGGTGTGCAGGCGCTGAAGGATCACCTGACGCCCATCATCCACATATCAAACCTGGCGGCTATCATCAAAGACGTGGTACAACACTGCGCCCCCTGCGAACGAGCGCGGAAAACCACACCGCGGGACCAGCCGCTGTTCCAACCCTCCCCTTTCGGCAAACTGCTAGAAAATATTATCATCGACTTCCACAGCCCTCGCGCACACCGCGACCAAGGGAACCGATACTGGATTGCAGCGGTGGACCACTTCACAAAGTACCTCTGGGTCCGCGCTGTGCCTAACAAGAGCTCAGCCACCGCGGCAAGGTTCATCCGCGAGGAAATCTTTCACCGCTTTGGTGGGTGCAGCGTGGTACACAGCGACAACGGCACAGAGTTCATGGGAGCCTTCAGAGAGGAACTGGAGGAGTGGGCGGTCCATCATGTACACTCCGGGCGGTACCGGCCAGAGTCACAAGGGCAAGTGGAGCGGGTGCATGAAATACTGGAGAGAGTAGTGGCAACCGCGGAGGGCAGCAGCTGGACTGAGAAGCTGAGGAAGACGGCGCACTTCATCAACACAACACCCAGCCAAGCAACCTCCTTCTCACCCCACATGCTACTCTTTGGACAACCACCGGGGGCAGCGATGGACATGCCCCAGAAGCCGCTAAGGCTACCACTTGCTCCGGAGGAGCAAGAGAAGCTCTCGGAGGAGGAGAAGGACAAGGAGGTCGCGGAATGGTTCCGCGAGCGCTGTGAAAGGACCAAGGCCATGCGGGCAGAGGCGCGGTTGAGGGGCTCCGTTTCAGCCTGGCGCGGATGCGATGCGGCCAACCGACGGCTGAACCATGGGCCCATCAAGGAGGGCCACTTGGTGTATCTCCGCCCCTTCNCCGCTAAGGCTACCACTTGCTCCGGAGGAGCAAGAGAAGCTCTCGGAGGAGGAGAAGGACAAGGAGGTCGCGGAATGGTTCCGCGAGCGCTGTGAAAGGACCAAGGCCATGCGGGCAGAGGCGCGGTTGAGGGGCTCCGTTTCAGCCTGGCGCGGATGCGATGCGGCCAACCGACAGCTGAACCATGGGCCCATCAAGGAGGGCCACTTGGTGTATCTCCGCCCCTTCCCCAGTGCGGGACGAGAGGCAGGGGAACCGCGGGAGGTGTACCGCGTGGCTAACGTTGAAGCGGGGCAGGTGTGGCTGGAAGGACCGGAAGGATTTAGCGACCGCAGTTATCCGGCCACGGAGTTTGTGCTGCTCCCACCTGCCTGGCAAACGCACATCCCCGGGACGGGAGGTCACTTGCCGCCCTTGGGACAGCGGAAAGGTTGGAGAGCGGAGGAGGTGCTAGACGTCTGTGAAAGACAGGTGTCGCAGCGAGAGCAGGAGTGGAGCCAGGAACCAGAGGAGATTGAGGAGGAGGAATCCGATGTACGCGAACTGGCCGCGGAGGAGGTGAGGAAGGAACAACATCGCGAGCCGCTGCGGCGGGAGCAACAGCAGGAGCAGCAGGAGAGATGGCAGGAGCAGGGAAAGCCGCGAGACCGGAGAAAGGAGTCTGAAGGTAGACTCGAACCACAACCTGAGCAGACCCCAGCGGGAGTATCCCAGCAGCTACCCCAGGAAGCACCACCGCAGACAAGGGTGCCGATGAGCCCTAAGGCCCTGGCTGACTACATTGGCCCGTGTGTGTGGTGCGGAGAAGATCTCCCTGCTGAACCACTCCTAAAGGTGGTGTGCCGGGTATGCGGGAATCCAGGGCATCAGTACGCCGACGGAGCCTCCAAGACCCGCATCGGACAAAATCGCACCTGCTTGCGATGTGTGAAAGAGGCTGCTGAATAGGAGGCCGCGAAGAAAAGGGATGAGGAAGAGGGAGCAGGACCCGGTGCTGGGGGAGCACCACCCTGCGGGAGGTGGGACCCAAAAGAGGAGGAGGAGGAAGAAGAGAAAGAGGAAGAAGGGCCCCAGAGTGAAGGAGAGGTCCGCGCTCCGTTTCCGGGGCCACAATGAGGCAGTGGCAGGCGGAGGGACGGGTCGCGGCAGAGGAAAGAAGGAGGAAGGAATTGGAAGAAAAGAAATGCGCTCAATGCGGCCAGTGGTGGAGAGTGGAGGTGGAGGACTGTGGCGGATGCCTCCGCAAAATCTGCACTGGCTGCTTGGTACCACCTCGTGCTGGGCGCGGAGGGCGAAGCGGGGCTGCGGTGTGCAGGAGGTGCAGGGAAGAGGTCGAGAGGCAACGAGGGGTTCGTAGGGCACCACAAGTACATGAGGAAGAAGAAGAGGAGGAATCGGAGGAAGAGGAGGAACCAGGAATGGAAGGGCACCAATCCGCGGCATGCCCCACATGCCTAAAGACCGTGCAGGATGGGGAAAGGTGTGCAGTTTGCACGAGATCCACGCACCGCGAGTGCCTGGTGGCGGGTAGCTCTGCCTGGAAGGGCCAATGTCACCAATGCGTGGGCAATGAGCTCCTTGAGGCACACTGCTACCTTAGCTTCATCGCGGAGACCCGAGAACCTGCTTGCGCAGCCTGCCACGAGGGGATGGCGGAGTTCGGCAAGGGATGTGGCATGTACTTGAAGATGTGCCATCTGCGGTGCGGCAAAAGGGGCAAGGAAGGAGTGTGGACATGCCACCAATGCTTGGCTTGGCCCAGAAAAGAAAATTGGGGTGTGGAAAACTCCGGACTGCAGTGCTGCGGAGACGGATGTATGGGGGTTGTCACCGGGACAGCATGCCACTGTGAGCACTGCGGAGGATGGGTCCACGCATTGTGCGCTACAGAGGTGGGCAGGAATGAGGAGGGACTGATAGTGTACCGCTGTACCAGCTGCAGGACATATGAACGAATCCCGCACTGCTCTACCTGCAAAAAGAGGCTAGGCGCGGAAGACATCACTACAGGAGCCAGGTGTGAGGGCTGTCAGCTATATGTACATCAAGAATGCTCCGCGAGGTATCAGCGTGAGGGCGGAGAAGTGGAGACCTACTGCCGCCCTTGCCAACATCGGCAACGGCCAGGTCCCCAAGGAAAGTTCACACGCCTGTTGCGCTAAGGAGACTCTGGGGCAGAGTCTTGGAAAGGGGGGGTTGGGGGCATCAGTGTCAGGCGGGGATCCACCGCATATCCGGTGAGGAGAAGATGGATCCGCGGAGGGGAAATCGCCGCTACCCACAGATCCGCCGAACGAGGCTTCCGCGGCTAGAGATCCGCGGAGGAGGATAAAGGGGAAACCGCGGAACATCGGAGAACGCGCAAGGAATGTTGGCTCCCGCAATAAGATTGCGGTAGAGCGTGGGGTGGCGCGGAATCTAGTAGTGGTGAAGGAAAAGAGGCGGGAAAAGTTGCCGCCAGGGGGCAGAAGTCGACGGTAACCTCCCTACGGCTATTTGAAGCAATGGCCGCATAGGAACAAGAAAAGGGAGGGACAGCAGGGTGAGAATCCGTGGTGAAAAGGGAACATGAGTTGAGCCGCAGAGAAGTTGGAGCGTCGGACGGGCAAAAACACACGACGGCAGGACCAGAGGTCAAGAAGGAGCTCGACCAATGAGGGCTCAAGGGGGGCAGCGGTAATCAAGGAGGAGGACCGGAAGGACGCACCGCGCGAGGACGAAGATTCAAGGAAGAACACAAGACCGCGAGTACCCAAGCCGCGGAGTAGAGGAAGAAGCAAGTAGTAGAGTGGGAAAGTGTGGACGAGACCCGAAGTGCGTGTAGCGCACTGCGCGGAGTCCAAGATAAGGGAAAGAGTGGTAGGAGATGTCTTAGAGGGCTAGGTTTGGTAGATATAAAGTAGTGGTGTAGCGGAGGGACTAGTGTGACCGATGATAGTGAACACAAAGAGATGCTTACCCTTTATCTGACCTTGTGCAACTTGAGTTAATGCAAGCCTGCTTCCCGCTAATGAGCCCCAAAGTCCTGACTTGTTGAGAACCAGATTGCCTCTTTCTGTCTAATAAACCCGCGCAAGTATCAGTTTGGTTCACACTCACGCTTCACCCTCTGAGATCCGTAGCTCTTGAAGGAGTTGAAACAGTGCTCTCCGCGGAGTTGTTCCGCGGAGGACAAATACTTCTCTTACGGGTTTGCGTGGAGCATACTGCTCAATCCACCCCACTCATGAGAACAACAAACGATTCCGCTGAGTGCTGTCATCACCAGGGAACACAAGTGGGGTGAAGGGTGCTGCCGGCGACTCCGTGGCCTTGCGCACGACCGCGGAACGGGGTTCCGCGGGCATAGGAGTCAGAGGCCACGAGGTGGCGGACTCTCGTGCCGGCAAGGAGGGAGCTGCGGAGCACTACCCACGAGCGGGACCCCGAGGGTATGAAGCATCCGCAGAAGACCAGGAGAGGTAGTGGAGGAGCAAGAAGCCGGTGCTGCACAGAACCGCGGAACGGCAGAGTCGCGGAGCCGTCCAGACGCGGAATCACAGACTGCGGAAGAAGCCCAGTGTGCGGCAAAATTGGGGGCATCAGCAAGGCAGAGAACGGTAGAGCAAACCAGAGAACGTTGGAGCAAGCCAGAGAATGGAGGAGTAAGCCAGAGAAAGTTGGAGCAAGCTAGAGAACAGTGGAGCAAGTCAAAGAAAGGTGCATTAAGCCAGAGAATGATGGAGCAAGCCAGAGGAAGGTGGAAAAAGCTAAAGAACAGTGGAGCAAGCCAAAGAACAATGGAGCAAGCCAGAGAACGGTGGAGCAAGCAAGAAAACGGTGGAGCAAGCTAGAGAAAGGTGGAGCAAGCTAGAGAATGATGGACCAAGCCAGAGAACGGTGAAGGAAGCCAGAAAACGGTTGAGCAAGCCAGAAAATGGTGGACTAAGCCATAGAACGGTGGAGCAAGCCAGAGAACTGTGGAGTAAGCCAAAGGATGGTGGAGCAAGCCTGAGAACGGTGGAGCAAGCCTGAGAACAGTGGAGCAAGCCAGAGGACGGTGAAGCAAGCCTGAGATAGGAAAAGCAAACCAGAGAATGGAGGATCAAGCCAGAGAATGGTGGAGCGAGCCTGAGTAAGATAGAGCAAGCCAGAGAAAGGTGAAGCAAGCCAGAGAAAGGTAGAGCAAGCCAGTGAAAGGTGGAGCAAGCCAGAGATTGGTGGAGCAAGACAAAGATTGGTTGAGTAACCCAGAGAATAGTGGAGTAAGCCAGAAAATGGTGGATCAAGCCAGAGAACAGTGGAGCAAGCCAGAAAATGATGGAGAGCAAAGGAACAGTAGAGCAAGCTAGAGAACAGTGGACCAAGCAAAAGAAGGGTGGAGCAAGCCAGAGAACGGTGGAGCAAGGAAGAGAACGGTGGAGGAAGCCAGAGAACGGTGGAGCAAGCCAGTGAGCAATGGAGCAAGCTAGAGGAAAGTGTAGCAAGGCTGAGAAAGGTGGAGAGGTGGAGCAATCCAGAGATTGTTGGAGCAAGACATAGATTGGTTGAGCAAGCCAGAAGACAATGGACCGATCCAGAGAACGGTGGAGCAAGCTAGAGAATGGTGGAGCAAGCCAGAGAACGGTGGAGGAAGCCAGAGAATGGAGGAACAAGCCAGAGAACGTTAGAGCAAGCTAGAGAACGATGGAGGAAGTCAAAGAAGATTGCATTAAGCTTGAGAACAATGGAGCATGCCGGAGGAATGTGGAGCAAGCCAGAGAAAGTTTGAGCAAGCCAGAGAACAGTAGAGCAAGCCAGAGAACGGTGGAGCAAGTAAGATAACGGTGGAGAGAGCAAGAGAATGGTGGAGCAAGCCAGAGAATGTGGAGAATGTTAGACAACAGTGGAGCAAGTCCAAGAATGGTACATTAAGCTAGAGAACGATGGAGCAAGCTAGAGAAAGTTTGAGCAAGCTAGAGAAAGGTTGAGCAAGCCAGAGAACTGTGGAGCAAGCCAGAGAATGGTGGAGGATGTCAGAAAATAGTTGAGCAAGCCAGAGAATGGTGGAGCAAGCTAGAGAACGGTGGAGAAAGCCAGAGAACAGTGGAGCAAACCAGAGTACGGTGGAGCAAGCCAAAGAATGGTGGAGCAAGCTAGTAAAAGGTGGAGCAAGCCAGAGAAAGGTTGAGCAAGCCAGAGAAAGTGGAACAAGCCAGAGAAAGCTGGAGCAAGCCAGAGATTAGTGGAGCAAGACAGAGATTGGTTAAACAAGCCAGAGAATGGTGAAGCAATGCGGAGAACGGTGAAGCAAGCCAGAGACGGGTGGGGCAAGCCAGAGAACAATGGAGCAGGCCAGAGAACGGTAGAGCAAGCCAAGGACAGTGGAGCAGGCCAAAGAAAGGTTGAACAAGCTAGAGAAAGGTAGAGCAAGCCAGAGAATAATGAAGCAAGCAAGAGAATGGTGAAGCAAGCCAGAGAAGGATGGAGCAAGCCAGAGAACGGAAGCGTAAGCAAGAGAACCGTAGAGCAAGCAAAAGAACGGTGGAGCAAGCGAGAGAATGGTGGAACAAGCCAAAGAATGTTGGAGCAAGCCAAAGAAATGTAGAGCAAGCCAGAGAACGGTGAAGCATGCCACAACATGGTGGAGCAAGCCAGATAACAGTAGGGTAAGCCATACGACAGTGGAGTAAGCCAGAAAATGGTGGAGTAAGGCAGAGAATGGTAGAGTAAGCAAGAGAACGGTGGAGTAAGCCAGAGAAAGGTGAAGCAAGCCAGAAGGTAGAGTGAGCCAAGGAAAGGTGGAGCAAGCCAGAGAACGATGAAGCAAGCCAGAGAACGGTGGAGAAAAGCAGAAAATGGTGAAGCAAGCCAGAGAATGGTGGACCAAGCCAGAGAACGGTGGAGTAATCCTGAGAACGGTGGAGCAAGCCTGAGAAGAGTAGAGCAAGCCAGAGAACGGTGGAGCAAGCCAGAGATCGGTGAAGCAAGCTAGAGAATGCTGGAACAAGCATGAGAACGGCAGAGCAAGCCAGAGAACGGTGGAGCAAGCCACAGAACAGTGGAGCAATTTGAGAACGGTGGAGCAAGACATAGAATAGTGGAGCAAGCCAGAGAACGGTGGAACAAGCCAGAGAATGGTGGAGCAAGCCAGAGAATGCTGGAGCAAGCAAGAGAAAGGTAGAGCAAGCTAGAGAAAGGTGGAGCAAGCCAGAGAGTGCTGGAGCAAGACAAAGATTGGTTAAGCAAGCCAGAGAACGGTAAGGCAAGCCAGAGAATGGTGGAGCAAGCCGGAGAACGGTGAAGCAAGCTGGAGAACGATGTAGGAAGCAAGAGAACAGTGGAGCAAGCCAAAGAACATGGGACTTAGCGAGAGAGCGGTGGAGCAAGCTAGAGAACGATGGAGCAAGCCAGAGAATGGTGCAGGAAGCCAGAGAACAATTGATAAAGCCAGAGAATGGTTGAGCAAGCCAAAGAACGGTGGAGCAAGCCAGAGAAAGGTGGAGGAAGCCAGAGAACGGTGGAGTAAGCCTGAGAGCGGTGGAGGAAGCCACACAATGATGCAGCAAGCCAGAGGACGGTGGAGCAAGCCAGAGAACAGTGGAGCAAGCCAGAGAACGATGGAGGAAGCCAGAGAACAGTGGAGTAAGCCAAAGAAAAATGGACAAGCAAGAGAGAGGTGGAGCAAGCTAGAGAACAGTGGAGCAAGCCAGAGAACGGTGGAGCAAGCCAGAGAACGATGGAACAAGCCAAAGAACGATGGAGTAAGCCAGATAACGGTGGAGCAAGCAAGAGAACGGTGGAGCAAGCCAGAGAATGGTGGATCAAGCCAGATAACTTTGAAGTAAGCTAGAGAACGGTGGAGCAAGTCAAAGAAAAGTAGCTTAAGCCGGAGAACAATGGAGCAAGCCATAGGAAGGTGGAGCAAGCAAGAGAACGGTGGAGAAAGCCGGAGAAAGTTGGAGCAAACCACAGAATGGTTGAGCAAGCCAGAGAACAGAAGAGCAAGCCGAGGAATGGTGGAGCAAGTCAGAGAACGCTGCAGCAAGCCAGAGAACGGTGAAGCAATTTAGAGAACGGTGGAGCAAGTCAGAAAACTGTGGAGCAAGCCAGAGAATGGTGGAGCAAGCCAGAGAACAACGGAGCAATCCAGAGAACACTGGAGCAAGCCAGAGAACGGTGAAGCAAGCAAGAGAACGGTGGAGCAAGCCAGAGAATGGTGGATCAAAGCAGAGAACGTTGGAGCAAGCTAGAGAACGGTAGAGCAAGTGAAAGAACAGTGCATTAAGCTAGAGAACAATGGAGAAAGCCAGAGGAAGGTGGAGCAAGCCAGAGAACGGTGACGCAAGCCTGAGAAAGTTAGAGCAACCTAGAGAAAAGGTTAGCAAGCCAGAGAACAATGGAGCAAGCAAGAGAATGGTGGAGCAAGTCAGAGAACGATGGAGCAAGCCTGAGGACGGTGGAGCAAGCAAGAGAACGATGGAGCACGCCAAAGAACAGAAGAGCAAGCCAGAGAACGGTGGAGCAAGCCGAAGAATGGTGGAGCAAGCTAGAGAAAGGTTGAGCAAGCCAGAGAAAGGTAGATCAAGCGAGAGAAAGGTGGAGGAAGCCAGAGAAAGGTGGAGCCAGCCAGAGATTGGTGGAGTAAGACAGATACTAGTTGAGCGAGCCAAAGAACAGTTAAGCAAGGCAGAGAATGGTGGAGCAAGCCTGAGAACGGTGGAGCAAGCCAGAGAACAATGGAGCAAGATAGAGAAAGGTGGAGCACGCCAGAGAACGGTGGAGAAAGCCAGAAAACGGTGGAGCAAGGCAGAGAAAGTAGGAGCAAGTCAGAGAACGGTGCAGCAATCCAAAGAACGGTAAAGCAAACCAGAGAATGGTTTAGCAAGCCAGAGAATGGTGGAGTAAGCCAGAGAATTGCGGAGCAACCCAGGGAAAGGTGGAGCAATCCAGAGAACGGTAAAGCATTCTAGGGGATGGTGCAGCAAGCCAGAGAACGATGGAGCAAGCCAGAGAACGGTAGAGCAAGCCAGAGGATGGTGCAGCAAGCCAGAGAACAGTGATGTATTCAACAGAACAATGGGGCAAGCCAGAGAACAGTGAAGCAAGTCGGAGAACAGTGGAGCAAGCCTGCGAATGATAGAACGAGCCTGAGAACAGTGGAGCAAGCCAGAGAACGGTGGGGCAAGTCAGAGAACGGTGGAGCAACCGAGAGAACACTGGAGCAAGCCAGAGAACAGTGGAGCAAGCCATGGAACGGTGCAGCAAGAAAGAGAACGGAGGAGCAAGCCAGCGAATGGTGGAGCAAGCCAGAGAACGGTAGAGCAAGCGAGTGAAAAGTGGAGCAAGCCAGAGAGAGGTGGAGCAAGCCAGAGAAAGGTGGAACAAGCCAAAGAAAGGTGGAGCAAGCCAGAGAAAGCTGGAGCAAGCCACAAAATGGTGGAGCAAGACAGAGATTGGTGGTGCAAGCCAGAGAACGGTGGAGCAATCCTGAGAGCGGTGAAGCAATTCGGAAAACGGTGGAGCAAGCCAGAAAAAAATGGAGCAAGCTAGAGAACAGTGGAGTAAGCAAGAGAACGGTGGAGCAAGCCAGAGAACGGTGGAGCAAGCCAGAGAACGGTGGAGCAAGCCAAATAACGTCAGAGCAAGCCAGAGAACGGTGGAGCAAGCCAGGGAATAGAGGAGCAAGTCAGACAAACGTGGAGCAAGTCAGAGAACGGTAGAGCAAGAAAGATAATGGTGGAGCAAGCCAGAGAATGGTGGAGCAAACCAAAGAAAAATGGAGGAAACCAGAGACCGGTGGAGCAAGGAACTCAACGGTGGAGCAAGCCTGAAAACGGTGGAGCAAGCCACTGAACAGTGGAGCAAGCCAGAGAACGGTGGTGCAAGCCAGTGAATGATGGAGCAAGCTAGAGGAATGCATAGCAAGGCTGAGAAAGGTGGAGCCAGCCACAGAAAGATGGAGCAAGCCAGAGAATGGTGGAGCAAGCCAGAGAACTGTAGAGAAAGCCACAGAACACTGGAGCAAGCCAGAAAATGGTGGAGCAAGCCAAGGAAAGGTGGACCAAGCCAGATAACGGTAGAGCAAGCCTGAGAACGATGGAGCAAGCCAGAGAATGATGGAGCAAGCCTGAGAATGGTGAAGCAAGCCTGAGAACACTAGAGCAAGCCAGAGAACGGTGGAGCAAGCCACAGAACGGTTGAGGAAGCCAGATAATGGTGGAACAAGCCAGAGAATGGTGGAGCAAGCCAGAGAACGGTGGAGAAATCAAGAGAACCGTGGAGCAAGCCAGTGAACGGTGGACCAAGCCAGAGAACGGTGGAGCAAGCCAGAAAACGGTGGAGCAAGCCAGAGAACGGTGGAGCAAGCCAGAGAA
>SZWC01002248.1:116444-127413 GCA_023375785.1 Penium margaritaceum
GGTGGAGCAAGCCAGAGAACGGTGGAGCAAGCCAGAGAATGGTGGAGCAAGCCAGAGAACGGTGGAGCAAACCAGAGGACCGTGGAGAAAGCCAAAGAACGGTGGAGCAAGCCAGGGAATGGTGGAGCAAGCCAGAGAACGGTGGAGCAAGCCAGAGAACGGTGGAGCAAGCCTGATCATGGTGGAGCAAGCCAAGGAACGGTGGAGCAAACCAAAGAAAAATGGAGCAAACTGAGGAACGGTGGAGCAAGCAACAGAACGGTGGAGCAAGCCTGAAAATGATGGAGCAAGCCAGAGAACGGTGGAGCAAGCCAGAGAACGGTGGAGCAAGCCAGTGAATGGTGGAGCAAGCTAGAAGAAAGAATAGCAAGGCTGAGAAAGGTGGAGCAAGCCTGAGAAAGGTGGAGCAAGCCAGAGATTGGTGGAGCAAGACATAGATTGGTTGATCAAGCCAGAAGACAATGGAGCGATCCAGAGAACGGTGGAACAAGCTAGAGAATGGTGGAGCAAGCCAGAGAACGGTGGAGCAAGCTTGAGAACAGTGGAGCAAGCGAGAGAATGGTGGAGCAAGCCAGAGAAAGATGGAGCAAGCCAGAGAATGGTGGAGCAAGCCAGAGAACTGTAGAGAAAGCAAGAGAACAGTGGAGCAAGCCAGAAAATGGTGGAGCAAGCCAAAGAATGGTGGACCAAGCCAGAGAATGGTAAAGCAAGCCAGAGAACGGTGGAGCAAGCCAGAGAATGGTGGTGCAAGCCTAAGAATGGTGATGCAAGCCTGAGAATAGTAGAGCATGCCAGAGAATGGTGGAGCAAGCAAGAGAACAGCTGAAGAAGCCAGATAACAATGAAACAAGCCAGTGAATGGTGGAGCAATCCAGAGAACAGTAGAGCAAGCCAGAGAAATGTGGAGCAAGCCAGAGAACGGTGGACCAAGCCAGAGAACGGTGGACCAAGACAGAGAATGGTGGAGCAAGCGAGAGAACGGTGGAGCAAGCCAGAGAACGGTGGAGCAAGCCAGAGAAAGGTGGAGCAAGCCACAGAAAGGTGGCGCAAGCCAGAGAAAGGTGGAGTAAGCGAGGGAAAGGTGGAGCAAGCAAGAGATTGGTGGAGCAAGTGTGAGAACAGTGGAGCAAGCCACAGCACGGTGGAGCAATCGAGAGAACGATAGAGCAAGCCAGAGAACAATGGAGCATGCTAAACAACGGTGGAGCATGCCGGAGAAAGGTGGAGAAAGCCAGAGAACGGTCGAGCAAGCCAAAGAGCGGTGCAGCAAGCCAAAGAATGGTCGAGCAAGCCAAAGAACGGTGGAGCAAGCCATTGAACGGTAGAGAAAGCCAGAGAACAGTACAGAAAGCCAGAGAGTAGAGGAGGAAGCCAGAGAAAAATGGAACAGGCCAGAGAAAAGTTGAGCAAGCCAGAGAACTGTGGAGCAAGCTTGAAAATGGTGGAGCAAGCCAGAAAACAGTGGAGTAAGCCAGAGAATGGTGGAGCAAGCCATAGAATGGAGGAGCAAGCAAACGAACGTTGGTACAAGCCAGAGAATGGTTGAGCAAGCCAGAGAACGTTGGAGCAAGCTAGAGAACGGTGGAGCAAGTCAAAGAACGGTGGTTTTAGCCAGAGAACGATGGAGCAAGCGAGAGAAAGGTGGAGCAAGACAGAGAACGGTGTAGCAAGACGGAGAACATTGGAGTAAGCCACGGAAAGGTGGAGTAAGCCAAAGAACAGTGGAGAAAGCCTGAGAATGGTGGAGCAAGTTAGAGAACGGTGGAGGAAGCCAAAGAAAGGTGGAGCAAGCTAGAGAACGGTGGAGTACGCCAGAGAACAATGGACCAAGCAAGGGAATGGTGGAGCAAGCCAGAGAATGGAGAGCAAGCCAGCGAAAGGTGGAGCAAGCCACAGAATTGTGGAGCAAGCCAAACAAAGGCAGAGCAAGCCAGGGAATGGTAGAGCAAGTCAAAGAATGGTGCAGCAAGCCAAAGTACGGTGAAGCAAGCCAGAGAACTGTGGAGCAAGCAAGAGAACGGTTGAGCAAGCCATAGAATGGTGAGCAAGCCAGAGAATGGTGGAGCAAGCCAGAGAATGGTGGAGCAAGCCACAAATTGGTGGAGAAAGCCACAAAACGGTGAATCAAGCCAGAGAACAGTGGAGCAAGCCAGAGAATGGTGGAGTAAGCCAGATAAAAATGCAGCAATCTAGAGAAAGGTGGAGCAAGCCAGAGAAAGGTAGAGCATACCAAAGAAAGGTGGAGCAAGCATAAGAAACGGCGAGAAAGCCAGAGATTGGTAGAGCAAGACAAAGATTGGTTGAGCAAGCCAGAGAACGGCGGAGCAATCCTGAGAACAAAGGAGCAAGCCAGAAAATGGTTGAGCATGCCAGAAAAAGGTGGAGCAAGCTAGAGGACTGTGTAGCAAGGCTGCGAAAGGTGGAGTAAGCCAGAGAATGGTGGAGCAAGCCAGAGACTGGTGGAGCAAGACAAAGATCGGTTGAGCAAGCTTGAAGACAGTTGAGCAATCCAGAGAACGGTGGAGCAAGCTAGAGAATGGTGGAGCAAGCCAAAGAACGGTGGAGCAAGCTTTGGAATGGTGGAGCATGCCAGAGAATGGTGGAGCAAGCCAGAGAATTGTGGAGCAATCCAGAGAACGGTTGAGCAAGCCAGAAAACGGTGGAGCAAGCCAGAGAATGGTGGACCAAGCTAGAGAAAGGTGATGAAGCCAGAGAATGGTGGAGCAAGCCAGAGAATGGTGCAGCAAGCCCGAGAACGGTGGAGCAAGCCCGAGAACGATAGAGAAATACAGAGAATGGTAGAGCAAGCCAGAAAACGGTGGTGCAAGCCGGATAATGTTGGAGCAAGCCAGAGAACGGTGGAGAAAGCCAGAGAACGGTAAAGCAAGCCAGAAAATGGTGGAGCAAGCCAGAGAGCGCTGGAGCAAGCCAAAGAACGGTGGAGAAAGGCAGAGAATGGTGGAGCAAGCCACAGAACGGTGGAGCAAGCCAGAGAAAGGTAAAGCAAGCCAGAGAAAGGTTGAGCAAGCAAGAGAAAGAAGGAGCAAGCCTGAGAAAGGTGGAGCAAGCCAGAGATTGGTGGAGGAGGATAGAGATTGGTTAAGCAAGCCAGAGAACGGTGGAGCAAGCCAGAGAACAGTGGAATAAGCCAGAGAACGGTGGAGCAAGACAGAGAACGATGGAGCAAGCAAGAGAAGGGTGGAGCAAGTCAGAGAACGGTGGAGCAAGCAAGAGAATGGTGGAGCAAGCCAGAGAACCTTGGAGCAAGCCAGAGAATGATAGAGCAAGCCAGAGAACGATGGAGCAAGCCAGAGAACGGTGGAGCACGTCAGAGAAATGTGGAGAAAGCCACAGAATGTTGGAGGAAGCCAGAGAGCGAAGGAGGAAGCCAGAGAATGGTTGAGCAAGCTAGATAATGATAGAGCAGGCCAGAGAACGGTAGAGCAAGCCAGAGAACGGTGGAGCAAGCCAGAGAGAAGTGAAGCAAGCCAGAGAAAATACCTCAGGCAAGAGAAAGTTTGAGCAAGCCAAAGAACGTCAAAGCAAGCTTGAGAACTGTGGAGTAATCCAGAAAACTGTGGAGCAAGCCAGACAATGGTGAAGCAAGCCATAGAACGTTGGAGCAAGCAAGAGAACATTGGAGCAAGCCAAAGAATGGTAGAGCAAGCCAAAGACCATTGGAGCAAGCTAGAGAACAATGGAGCAAGTCAAAGAACGGTGGTTTAAGTCAGAGAACGATGGAGAAAGCCAGAGAAAGGTTGAGCAATCCAGAGAACAGTGGAGAAAGCCATAGAATGGTGGAGTAAGTCAGAGAACGGTCGAGCAAGACAGAGAACAATAGAGCAAGCCAGTGAACGATGGAGTACGCCAGAGAACAATGGAGCAAGCCAGAGAACGGTGGAGCAAGCCAGAGAACGGTTGAGTAAGCAAGAGAAAGGTGGAGTAAGCTAGAGAAAGTTGGAGCAAGCAAAAGAAAGGTAGAGCAAGCCAGAGAACGGTGGACCATGTCAGAGAACGGTGGATCATGCCAGAGAACAATGGAGCAAACCAGAGAACTGTGGAGAAATCAAGAAAACGGTGGAGCAAGCCAGAAAACAGTGAAGCAAGCCCGAAAACAATTGAGCAAATCAGGTATAGTTGAGCAAGGCAGAGAACGGAAGAGCAAGCCAGAGAACGGTGGAGGAAGCCAGAGAATGGTGGAGCAAGCATGAGAACGGTGGAGGAAGCCTGAGAACAGTAGAGGAAGACACAGAACGGTGGAGCAAGCCAGAGAACGGTGCAGCAGGCCAGATAACGGTGGAGCAAGCCAGAAAACAGTGGAGCAAGCCAAAGAACGGTGGAGCAAGCCAGAGAACGGTGGAGAAAACCAGAGAACGGTGGAGCAAGCCACAGAAAGGTGGAGCAAGGCAAAGAATGGTGGAGCAAGCCAGAGAACGGTCGACCAAGCCAGAGAATGGTGGAGCAAGGCAGAGAAAGGTAGAGCAAGCCATAGAAAGGTGGAGCAAGCCAGAGAAAGGTGGAGCAAGCAAGAGAAAGGTTGAGCAAGCGAGAGATTGGTGGAGCACGACAGAGATTGGTTGAGCAAGCCACAGAATGATGGAGAACGTCTGAGAATGGTGGAACAAGCCAGAGAACGGTGGAGCAAGCCAGAGAATGATGGAGCAAGCAAGAGAAGGGTGAAGCAAGTCACAAAACGGTGGAGCAAGCCAGAGAATGGTGGATCAAGCCAGAGAACGGTGAAGCAAGCCAGAGAATGATAGAGCAAGCTTGAAAACCATGGAGCTAGCCAGAGAATGGTCGAGCAAGCAAGAGAAAGGTGGAGAAAACCAAAGAACGGAGGAGCAAGCCAGAGAGTGGTGGAGGAAGCCAGAGAATAGTTGAGCAAGCAAAAGAACTATGGAGCAAGCCAGAGAATGGTAGAGCAAGCGAGAGAACAATGGAGAAAGCCACAGAACATTGGAGCAAGCCAAAAATAAATTGTACAGGCCAGAGAAAGGTTGAGCAGGCCAGAGAACCATGGAGCAAGCTTGAGAACGGTGGAGCAAGCAAGAAAACTTTTGAGCAAGCTAGAGAACGGTGGAGCAAGCCATAGAACGGTGGAACAAGCAAGAGAACGGTTGAGCAAGCCAAAGAATGGTGGAGAAAGCCAGAGAACGTTGGAGCAAGCTAGAGTATGGTGGAGCAAGTCAGAGAATGATTGAGCAAGCCCGAGAAAGGTTGAGCAAGCCAGAGAATGATGGAGCAATCCGGAGAACATTGGAGCAAGGAAGGGAAAGGTGGAGCAAGCCAGAGAACAGTGGAGAAAGCCAGAGAATTGGGGAGCAAGCCAGAGAACGGTGGAGCAAGCTAGAGAACGGTAGAGCAAGCTAGAGAAGGGTGGAGCAAGCCAGAGAACAGTGGAGTAAGCCAGAGAATGGTGGCGCAAGTCATGGAACGGTGGAGCAAGACAAAGAACAGTGGAGCAGGCCAGAGAACGGTGCAGCACGCCACAGAACAATGGAGCAAGGCAGAGAATGGTGGAGCAAGCTAGAGAATGGTGGAGCAAGCCAGAAAACGGTGGAGTAAGCTTGAGAACAGTGGAGCAAGCAAAAGAACAGTGGAGCAAGCTAGAGAACGGTAGAGAAAGACGGAGAACAGTGGAGCAAGCCAGAAAATGGTGGAGCAAGCCTGAGAACGGTGGAGCAAGCCTGAGAACAGTAGAGCAAGCCAGAGAACGGTGGAGCAAGCCAGAGAACAGTGGAGCAAGCTAGAGAACGGTAGAGAAAGACGGAGAACAGTGGAGCAAGCCAGAAAATGGTGGAGCAAGCCTGAGAACGGTGGAGCAAGCCTGAGAACAGTAGAGCAAGCCAGAGAACGGTGGAGCAAGCCAGAGAATGTTGGAGCAAGCGAGGTAACGATGGATCAAGCCACAGAACGGTGGAGCAAGCCAGAGAACAATGCAGCAAGCTACACAACAGTGGAGCAAGCCAGGGAACGGTGGAGCAAGCAAGAGAACGGTGGACTTAGGCTGAGAATGGTGGAGCAAGCCAAAGAATAGTGGAGCAAGCCATAGAACGGTGGAGCAAACCAGAGAAAGGAGAAGCAAGCAAGAGAAAGGTGGAGCAAGCCAGAGAAAGGTGGAGCAGGCCAGAGAAAGGTAGAGCAAGCCAAACATTGGTGGATCAAGACAGAGATGACTCGAGCAAGCCGTAGAACGGTGGAGGAATCCAGAGAACGGTGGAGCAAGCCAGAGAATGGTGGAGCAAGCCAGAGAAGGATGGAGCAAGCAAGAATGGTGGAGAAAGCCAGAGAACGGTGGAGCAAGCCATAGAACGGTGGAGCAAGCCTGAGAATATTGGAGGAAGCCAGAGAACGGTAGATCAAGCCAGAGAACAAGAGAGCAAGCCAGAGAACAATGGAGCAAGCCAGAGAACTGTGGAGCAAGCCAAAGAAAGGTGGAGCAAGCCAGAGAACGGGGGAGCATGCCAGAGAACGGTGGAGCAAGAAAGAGAACGGTGGAACAAGCCACAGAACGGTGGAGCAAGACAAAGAACAGTGGTTTAAGCCAGAGAACGACGGAGCAAGCGAGAGAAAGGTGGAGGAAGCCAGAAAATGGTGGAGAAAGCTGGAGAAAGTTTGAGCAAGCCAGAGAAAGGTGAAAAAAGCTAAAGAACATTGGAGAAAGCCAGAGAATGGTGGATTAAGTCAGAGAACGGTGGAGCAAGCTAGAGGATAGTGGAGCAATCCAGAGAACGGTGGAGCACACCAGAGAACAATGGAGGTAGCCAGAGAACAATGGAGCAAGCCAGAGAACAGGAAGAAAGCCAGAGAAAGGTAGAGCGAGCCAGAGATTGGTGGAGCAAGCCAGAGAACGGTGAAGCAATCCACAGAATGGTGGAGCAAGCCAAAGAATAGTGGAGTAAGCTAGAGAATGGTGGAGCAAGCCAGGGAAATGTGGACCAATTGAGGGAATTGTTGAGCAAGCCAGGGAAAGGTGGAGCAAGGCAGAGAACGGTGGAGCAAGTCCAAGAAGAGTGGAGCAATCCAGAGAACGGTGGAGCAAGTTAGAGAAAGGTCAACCAGGGGAGAGAACGGTCGAGCAAGACAGAGAGCGGTGGAGCAAGCCAAAGAATGGTAGAGCAAGCCAGAGAACGGTGGAGGAAGTCAGAGGACGGTGGAGCAAGCCAGAGAACGTTGGAGCAATTCAGAGAAATTTGGTGCAAGCCAGACAGCAGTGAAGCAAGCAAAAAAATGGTGGAGATAGCCAGAGAATTATGGAGCAATCCAGAGAAAGGTGGAGGAATCCAAAGAACGGTGCAGCAAGCCAGAGAAAGGTGGAGCAAGCCAGAGAACGGTGTAGAAAGCCAGAGAATGGTGGAGTAAGCCAGAGGATGGTGGAGCAATCCAGAGAAGGGTAGAGTAAGCCACAGAATGGTGAAGCAAGCCAGAGAACGATGGAGCAAGCCAAAGAATGGTGGAGCAAGGCCGAGAACGGTTGAGTAAGCCAGTGAACAGTGGAGCAAGCCAGAGAACCGTGGAGCAAGCCAGAGAAAGGTGGAGCAAGCCATAGAACGGTGAAGCAAGCCAGAGAGCGGTGGAGCAAGCCAGAGAACAGTGGAGCAAGCCAGAAAATGGTGGAGCAAGTCAAAGAACGGTGGAGCAAGCCATAGAAAGTCGGAAGGCGGAGCAAACCAGAGAACGGTGGAGCAAGCAAGTGAACGTTGGCTCAAGCCAGAGATCGATGGAGCAAGTAAGAGAACGGTGGAGCAAGCCAGAGAAGAGTGGAGTAATAAAGAGAACGGTGGAGCAAGTCAGAGAACGGTAGAGTAAGCGAGAGAACGTTGGAGCAAGCCACAGAACGGTTGAGCAAGCCAGAGAATGGTTGAGCAAGGTAGAGAACAATGGAGCAAGCCAGAGAAAGGATGAGCAAGGCAAAGAACGGTGGAGCATGCCAGAGAAAGGAGGAGCAAGCCACAGAACAGTAGAGCAATCCAAAAAACAGTGGAACAAGCCAGAGAAAGAAGGAGCAAGCCATAGGACAGTGGAGCAAGCCACAGAACGGTGGTGCAAGCAACAGAACGGTGGAGCAAGCAAGGGAAGGCAACAGGAAGCCACAGAACAGTGGAGAAAGCCAGGAAAACGTGGAGCAAGCTAGAGAATGGTGGAGCAAGCCAGGGAAAGGTGGAGCAAGTCCGAGAACGGTGGAGCAAGCTAGAGAACAGTAGAGCAAGCCAGAGAACAGTGGAGCAAGGCAAAGAATGGTGGAGCAAGCCTGAGAGAGTTGAGCAAGCCAGATTACAGTGGAGCAAGCCAGAGAATGGTGGAGCAAACCTGAGAACAGTGGAGCAAGCCAGAGAAAGGTGGAGCAAGCCAGAGAAAGGTAGAGCAAGCCAGAAAAAGGTGGAGCAAGCCAGAGAAAGGTGGAGCAAGCCAGCGATTGGTGGAGCGCAATAGAGATTAGTTGAGCAAGCTAGAGAGGGGTGGAGCAAGCCAGAGAACGGTGGAGCAAGCGAGAGAATGGTGGAGCAAGCCAGGGAAAGGTGGAGCAAGACAGAGAACGGTGGAGCAAGCTAGAGAACAGTAGAGCAAGCCAGAGAACGGTGGAGCAAGCCAGAGAAAGGTGGAGCAAGCCAGAGAATGGTGGAGCAAACCTGAGAACAGTGGAGCAAGCCAGAGAAAGGTGGAGCAAGCCAGAGAAAGGTAGAGCAAGCCAGAAAAAGGTGGAGCAAGCCAGAGAAAGGTGGAGCAAGCCAGCGATTGGTGGAGCGCAATAGAGATTAGTTGAGCAAGCTAGAGAGTGGTGGAGCAAGCCAGAGAACGGTGGAGCTAGCTAGAGAAAGGTGGAGCAAGCCAGAGAACGGTGTAGCAAGCCAGAGAACGGTGGAGCAAGCCAAAGAACGGTGGAGCAAGCCACCGACCAGTGGAGTAAGACAGAGAAAAATGGAGCAAGCCGGGGAAAGTTGGACCAAGTCAGAGAACTGTGGAGCAAGCCAGGGAAAGGTGGAGCAAGCTAAAGAACGGTGGAGCAAATTCACAGAATTGTGGTGCAAGCCAGAGAGCGGTGGAGCAAGCCAGAGAATGGTGGAGCAAGCCAGAGAATGGTGGAGCAATCCAAATAATGGTGAAGCAAGCCAGAACACAGTGGAGTAAGCCAGAGAACGGTGGAGTAAGCCAGAGAACGGTGGAGCAAGCCAGAGAACAGTGGAGTAAGCCAGGGAACGGTGGAGCAAAAGAGGGAAAGGTGGAGCAAGCTAGAGAATGGTGGTACAAGCCAGAGAACGATGGAGAAAGCCAAAGATCGGTGGAGCAATCCTGAGAAGAATGGAGCAAGCCTGAGAACGGTGGAGCAAGCCAAAGAAGAGTGGAGCTAGCCAGAGAACAGTGGAGCAAGCCAGAGAACAGTGGAGCAAGCCGGAGAACGGTGGAGAAAACAAGAGAACAGTTGAGCAAGCTAGAGAACGATGGAGCAAGCCAGAGAACGGTGGAGCAAGCCAGAGAATGGTGGAGGAAGCCAAAGAACGCTGGGGGAAGCCAGAGACTATTGAAGCAAGCCAGAGAAAGGTGAAGCAAGCAAGAGAAAGTTAGAGCTAGCTAGAGAAAGGTGGAGCAAGCCAGAGAAAGGTGGAATAAGCCAGAGATTGGTGAAGCAAGATAGAGATTGGTTGAGCAAGCCAGAGAACGGTGGAGCAAGCAAACGAACGGTAGAGCATGCTTGAAAACGGTGGAGCAAGCTAGAGAAAGGTGGAGCAAGCCAAAGAAAGGTGGAGCAAGCCAGAGAACGGTGGAGCAAGCCTCAGAATGGTGGAGCAAGCCACAGAATGGTGGAGTAAGCCAGAGAACGGTGGAGCAAGCCAGAGAAGAGTGGAGCAAGCCAGGGTAAGATGAAGAAAGCCAGAGAATGGTGGAGCAAGCCAGGGAAAGGTGGAGCAAGCCAAAGAACTGTGGAGCAAACCAAAGAACGATGGAGCAAGCCTGACAACTCTGGAGCAAGCCAGAGAAGGGTGGAGCAAGCCAGAGAACGGTGCAGCAATCCAGAGAGCATTGGAGCAAGCCAAATAACGGTTGAGAAAGCCAGAGAATTCTGGGGCAAGCAAAAGAACGGTGGAGCAAGCCAGAGAACGGTGGAGCAATTCAAAGAATGGTGGTGCAAGCCAGAGAGCTATGGAGCAAGCGAGAGAATGGTGGAGCAAGCCAGAGAACGGTGGAGCAAGCCAGAGAATGATGGAGCAAGCCATCGAACGGTGGAGTAAGCCAGAAAACGGTGGAATAAGCCAGAGAACCGTGGAGGAAGCCAGAGAACGGTGGAGTAAGCCAAAGAACAGTGGAGCCAGCAAGGGAAAGGTGAAGCAGGCCAGAGAACGGTGGAGCAAGCTGGGGAAAGGTGGAGCAAGCCAGAGAACGATGGAGCAAGTCAGAGAACGGTGGAGCTAGCCAGAGAATGGTGGAGCAAGCCAAAGAGGGGTGGAGCAAGCCAGAGAATGGTGGAGCAAGCCAGAGAACGGTGGAGCAAGCCAAAGAACAGTGGAGCCAGCAAGAGAAAGGTGAAGCAGGCCAGAGAACGGTGGAGCAAGCTGGGGAAAGGTGGAGCAAGCCAGAGAACGATGGAGCAAGTCAGAGAACGGTGGAGCTAGCCAGAGAATGGTGGAGCAAGCCAAAGAGGGGTGGAGCAAGCCAGAGAATGGTGGATCAAGCAAGAGAACAGTGGAGAAAGCGAGAGAACAGTGGAGCAAGCCTGAAAACAGTGGAGCAAGCCTTAGAACTGTGGAGCAAGCCAAGAAACGGTGGATGAAGCCAGAGAACGGTGGAGCAAGCCAGAGAACGGTGGAGCAAGCCAGAGAGCGGTGGAGCAAGCCTGAGAACGGTTGAGCAAGCCAGAGAACAGTGGAGCAAGTCAGAGAACGATGGAGCAAGCCTGAGAATGGTGGAGCAAGCCATAGAACGGTGGGGGAAGCCAGAGAACGATGGAGCAAGCCAGAGAAAGTTGGAGAAA
>SZWC01002248.1:140493-175924 GCA_023375785.1 Penium margaritaceum
CCAATACCGTTGTGTAAGGCCGGCGTCGCTCAACATGGATCGCACCATGTTAAGGATTGTGCGATTCGTTCTCTCTTCGACGCCATTCTGTTGTGGGGAGTGTGAAGTTGTTTTCTGCCACTCAATCCCCTTGCTCTTCATCCACCCAAGGCACCCCGCATATTCACCGCCGTTGTCACTCCGGAACGCCTTCACCTTCAACTCTGTTTACCGCTCCACATCAGCCACAAACTCTTGCATGCACGCAAGGACCTCACTCTTCCGCTTCATTGGGTAGAGGTAGAGTTTCCGGCTGTGGTCATCGATGAAGGTGAGGAAGTGGCAAGCTCCGCCGATGGAGCTCTCAAGCGGTCCACACACATCTGTGTGTACCACGGCCAGTTTTGCCGATGCACGCATCCCCTTGGCGACAAACGGCTGTCGAGTTGATTTGCCAATGATGCATGGCTCACACACGGTCTCCTTGGTTCCATCAAGGCCGCTGATTTGGAGACCCCGCACCACTTCCCCCTTAGCCATCTATTTCACTGTTGATGGAGAAATGTGGCAGAGTCGGCGGTGCCATAGGTCCAGGTCTCCTCCATCCTTCGTTGCAAGGTTGGCGGCGTTGGACCCCACCCGGCTGCTGAGGATCTTTGCGCGTAGCAGGTACAAGTCGTCCTCCCTCTTGGCACGCGCAATCACCTCACCTTTGCCCTCTTTGCGGATGACGGCCTCCTTCTTTGTGAAGAGCACCTCAAGTCCCTTGTCAGTAAGGTGGCTCACGGAGAGCAGGCTTGCCCCAAAGTTAGGCATATGCAGCACATCGTAGATTGTGCTCGTGACACGTTTTCCATCCACAATTGACTCAATGCGGACGTTACCCTCACCGGCGGCCACCTCTGTTTTTCCATTGGCCACCGTCATGCGTTTCTCCGAGGCGCCGTAGGTGACAAATGCCACCCTATTGCATTGCGTGTGGCGGCCTGATCCGGAGTCGATGACGGCAACTCCCGGATCCTTCAAGTTGGTGGAGTTGTACGCCATAAGGGCGTGCTCATCTTTCTTCTCGCCCCGCTGCGACCGATCTGTTTTCTTCTTAGGACAGTTGCACGCGTAGTGGCCCTCCTTGCCGCAGTTGAAGCACTCCCCCTTCTTGTCACCCTTCTTAGTGCCCTGTTTGGCACCCTTCCACTTGTCGCCTCGGCCTCCACTTTGAGGATGAACCGTGTAAGCTGAACTTGATGCTGCTGCACTCTCTCGACCGCCACGTCGCATCCACTCATTGCGTACGTACTCAGCAACCTTGGGGTACTTCAGCTCGTCGGAAGGCCAACCACCAAGGACTGTGATCATGGGACTCCAACTGTCTGGCAAGGCCAGAAGGAGGATCATAGCTTGCAACTGAGAGTCGACCTCCCAACCCGTGGCCACGCACTCCGCTGCGAGGGACTCAATCTACTGCATGATCTCCATGATGTTGTCACCTTCGTTGGCTCGGAGGGTGACGAGCCGTTTGAAGATGAAGAGCTGGTTCGCAAGATTGCTTGACTGGTAGATGGAGCAGCGTTTTGACCATGTGTCCGCGGCCAGGGTGCATCCTTGGATGTGCCCAAGTTGTGGTGGGCATAACGCGGACACAAGGAGCGCCAACGCCTTTTTTTTGCGCTTCTTGTATGCCTCCTTCACCTCAGTCGTTGCAGTCTCCGGCGGAGCAGTCTCATCACCTTTTACAAGCTCAAGCAGTCCCTTGTCATCGAGGAAGACCTCAAACTGCCACCTCCACAAGGCGAATCCTGTCCCATCAAACTTAAGGACAGCGCGGCTGCTCTCTTGCTCGCTGGTTGCCATGTCTTGCTGTTGGAAGCGTGAAATCAAGCTGGCTTTGAACCCCTTAGAGGCGTGGGCCCATAACCCTTTGTTGGCCTGAGGGTGAGTGTGCACCCTGGAGGGTCCCTAGCAGNGGTTCCAAGGATGGCAAAATCTGGTCAGAGATTGAGGCAATAGTTTTGGCCTCAATTGACTGGGAATGTACACTTTATCAAGGCTCACAAGCAGTGGCATTTTATAGCCACTGATATAAGCTTTCCAGAACACCAAAGCATGCCAGATTTGGAGCTTCCTAGCAGATTCTATGGCTTCTAGAGTGCTCCTTGGTAGGCTGTCCTTTTCCCACCTAGGAAGGCATCCCTTCCCTCCTCTAGAAGCTTCTGCCCCTTCCTAGATTCCTCAGCTTGCTTCTAGTAGGAGGGAAGGTGTCCAGAAGACCAAGACACCTCTAGATGCCTTGTAGGACAAGTCACCCCTTCTAGAAGGTGTGCCACCTTCCTGGACCCTCACCTGGCCTTCTAGAAACTTAAAGAGGAACTCTAGAGGTTGAGCTAGCTTCCTGGCATCTATTTTCCACCTCCCTTGAGGCAGGGCAGAATTTCATCTTGTGGGACTTGAACCCGGGCTCCTGCCTCTAGAGGTGGACACCATTAACCACTAAGCCACTAAGGCTTGTCTTTTTGGTGTTCCTTTTTGGAGTCACTCCTGCCATGATGAGGAGCATCATTCCAACAGTTCTTTGGCTTGCTCCACCGTTCTCTGGCTTGCTCCACCGTTCTCCGGCTTGCTCCACCATTCTCTGGCTTGCTCCACCGTTCTGAGGTTGCACCACCGTTTTCAGGTTGTCTCCAGTGTTCCGTGGCTTGCTCCACCGTTCTTTGGCTTGCTCTATTGGTCTTTGGCTTGCTCCACTGTTCTCTGGCTGGCTCCACCGTTTTGTGGCTTGCTCCACTGTTCTTTGGCTTCCTCCACCATTATCTGGCTTGCTCCACCATTCCCTTGCTTCCTCCACCATTCTCTGGCTTGCTTTACGTTTCCCTGGGTTTCTCCACCATTTTTGGTTTACTCCATCGTTCTCTAGCTTGCTCCATTGTTTTATGGCTTGCTCCAGTGTTCTCTGGCTGTCTCCACCGTTGTGTGGCTTACTCCACCATTCTCTGGCTTAATCCACTGTTCTTTGTATTGCTCCACTGTTCTGTGGATTGCTCCACCGTTCTCTGGCTTGCTCCACCGTTCTCTGACTTGCTCCAGCGTTCTCTGGCTTGCTCCATTGTTCTCTTGCTTGCTCCACCATTCTCTGGCTTGCTCCATCATCATCTGGCTTGCTCCACCATTTTCTGCCTTGCTCCACTGTTCTCGAGCTTGTTCCACCATTCCCTGGCTTGCTCCACCATTCTCTAGCTTGCTCCACCGTTCTCTGGATTTCTCCACCCTCTTCAGGCTTGCTCAACCAATCCCTGTCTTACTCCACCAATCTCTGGCTTGCTTCAACTGTCTCTGGCTAGCTCCATCTTTCTCTGCCTTGCTCCACCTTCCTCTGGCTTGCTCCACCGTTCTCTGGCTTGCACCGCCATTCTCTAGCTTGCTCCACCATTCTCTAGCTTGCTCTACCATCTCTGGGTTGCTCCACCATTCGCAGGCTTGCTCCAGCTTTCTCTGGCTTGCTCCCCCGTTCTTTGGCTTGCCCCATCATTCTCTAGCTTGCTCCACTTTTCTCTGGCTTGCTCCGCCGTTATCCGGCTCGCTCAGCCACTCTCTGGCTTGCGCCACCATTCTGTGGTTTCCTCCATCGTTCTCTGGCTTGCTCCACCGTTTTGTGGCTTGCTCCACCATTTTCAGGCTTTCTCCACTGTTGTCAGGCTTGCTCCTCTCTTGTCTGGCTTGTTCCACTATTCTCTCGCTTGGTCCATTGTTCTTTGGCTTGATGCACCGTTTTTGAGCTTGCTCCAATGTTCTCTGGCTTGCTCCACCATTCTCTGGCTTGCTCCACCGTTCTCTGGCTTCCTCCACCATTTCTTGGCTTGCTCCACCATTATCTGGCTTGCTCTACCTTTGCTTAGGTTGCTCCACCGTTCTTTGGCTTACTTCACCGTTCTCTTAATTCCTGCATTGTTCTCTAGCTTGCTCGACTGTTCTGTGGCTTGCTCCACCGTTCTCTGGCTGGCTCCACCATTCTCTGACTTCCACCAGTGTTATCTGGCCTGCTCCACCATTCTCTGGTTTGCCCCACTGTTCTCAAGCTTGCTCCACCGTTCTCTGGCTTGCTCCACCATTCTCTGACTTGCTCCACTGTTCTCTGAATTTCTCCACCGTCTTCTGGCTTGCTCAACCAATCTCTGTCTTGCTCCACCAATATCTGGCTTGCTCTAACTTTCTCTGGCTTGCTCCACCTTTCTCTGGCTTGCTCCACCTTTCTTAGCCTTGCTCCACCTTCCTCTGGCTTGCTCCACCGTTCTCTGTCTTGCTCTGCCATTCTCTGGTTTGTTCCACCATTCTCTAGCTTGCTCCACCGTTCTCTGGCTTGCTCCACCGTTCTCTGGCTTGCTCTACAGTTCTCTGGCTGGCTCCACCGTTCTCTCGCTCCCTCCACCATTGTCTCGCTTGCTCCACCATTCTTTGGCGTGCTACACCATTCTTTGACTTGCTCTACGGTTCTCTGGCTTGCTTCTCCATTCTTTGGCTTGCCCCACAGTTCTCTGGCTTGCCCCATCGTTCTCTAACTTGCTCCACCGTTTTCTGGCTTGCTCAGCCCTGCTGTGGCTTGCTCCACCATTCTCTGGCTTGCTCCACCGTTCTCTGGCTTGCTCCACCGTTATGTGGCTGGCTCCACAGTTCTTTGACTTGCTCCATCGTTATCTGGCTTGCTCCACCATTCTCAGGCTTGCTCCATTATTCTCAAGCTTGCTCCACTATTGTCTGGCTTGCTGCACCATTCTCTAGCATGCTCCACCATTATCTGGATTTCTCCACCATCGTCTGGCTTGCTCAACATATCTCTATCTTGCTCCACCAATATCTGGCTTGCTCTACCTTTCCCTGGCTTGCTCCACCTTTCTCTCGCTTGCTCCACCTTTCTCAGCCTTGCTTCACCTTCCTCTCGATTGCTCCACCGTTCTCAAGCTTGCTCTGCCATTTTCCTGCTTGCTCCACCATTCTCTAGTTTGCTCCATTGTTCTCTGGCTTGATCCACCGTTCTGTGGCCTGCTCCACCTTTCTCTGGCTTGCTCCACCGTTCTCTGGCTTACTCCATCGTTTTCTTGCTTGCTCCACCATTCTCTGGCTTGCTTCACCGTTCTTTGGCTTGCTCCAACGTTCTCTGGCTTGCTCCACCGTTCTCTGGCTTGCTCCACCATTTTCTGGCTTGCCCCACTGTTTCTGACTTGCTCCATCGTTCTCTGGCTTGCTTTACCATTCTCTGGCTCACTTAGCTGTTCTTTGGCTTGCTCCACTGTTCTCTGGCTTGCTCCACCATTATCTGGCTTGCTCCACCAGACTCTGACATGCTCCACCGTTCTCTCGCTTGCTCCACTGTTTTCTTGCTGGCTCCACCGTTCTCATACTTGCTCTATTGTTGTTGGGCTTGCTCCACCATTCTCTGGTTTGCTCCACTGTTCTCTGGCTTGCTCCACCGTCCTCTGGCTTGCTCCATTGTTTTTCTGTCTTTCTCCACCGTTCTTTGGCTTGCTCGACCGTTCTCTGGCTTGCTCCAATGTTCTTTGGCTTGCTCCACCGTTCTTTGGATTGCTCTACCATTATTTGGCTTGCTCCACCGTTCATTGGCCTGCTCCACCATTCTCGGACTTGCTCTATTGTTCTCTGGCCTGCTCCACTATTCTCTAGCTTGCTCCACCATTCTCTGGATCTCTCCACCGTCTTCTGGCTTGCTGAACCAGTTTTTGTCTTGCTCCACCAATATCTTGCTTGCTCTACCTTTCTCTGGCTTGCTCCACCTTTCTCTGGCTTGCTCCACCCTTCTCAGCCTTGTTCCACCTTCCTCTGGCTTGCTCCACTCTTATCTGGCTTGCTCTGCCACTCTCTGGCTTGCTCCACCATTGTCTAGCTTGCTCCACCGTTCTCTGGCTTGCTCCACCGTCCTTTGACTTGCTCCACCTTTCTCTAGCTTGTTCACCGTTCTCTGGCTTGCACCTCTGTTCTCTCGCTTGCTCTACCATTCTCTGGCTTACTCCACCATTCTTTTGCTTGCTCCACCGTTCTCTGGCTTGCTCTACTCTTCTTTGGCTGGTTCCACCGTTCTCTGGCTTGCCCCATCGTTCTCTGGCTTGCTCCATCGTTCTCTGGCTTGCTCCACCGTTCTCTGGCTTGCTCAGCCTCGCTCTTGCTTGCTCCACCATTGTCTGGCTTGCTCCACCATTCTCTGGCTTGCTCCACCGTTCTCTTGCTTTCTCCACCGTTTTTTGACTTGCTCCATCGTTATCTGGCTTGCTCCACCATTCTCTGGCTTGCTCCACAGTTCTCAAGCTTGCTCCACTGTTCTCTGGCTTGCGCGATCATTCTCTAGCTTGCTTCACCGTTCTATGGATTACTTCACCGTCTTCTGGCTTGCTCAGCCAATCTCTGTCTTGTTCCACCAATCTTTGGCTTGCTCCACTTTTCTCTGGCTTGCTCCGCCTTTCTTTGGCTTGCTCCACCTTGCTCTTGCTTGCTGCACCTTCTTCTGCGTTGCTCCACTGTACTCTGGCTTGCTCTGCCATTCTCTTGCTCTCTCCACCATTCTCTATCTTGCTCCACCGTTTTCTAGCTTGCTCCACTGCTCTCTGGCTTGCTCCATGACTCTCTGGCTTGCTCCACCATTCTCTGGCTTGTTCCACCTTTCTCTAACTGGCTCCACCATTCTCTGGCTTGCTCTACCTGTCGTGGCTTGTTCCACTGTTCTCGAGCCTGCTTCACTGTTCTCTGGCTTGCTCCACCATTCTCTGACTTGCTTCTCTGTTCTCTGGCTTGTTCCACCATTCTCTGGCTTGCTCCACCTTGCTTTGGCTTGCCCCACTGTTTTCTGGCTTGCTCCATTATTGTTTTGCTCGCTCCAGTTTTCTCTGGCTTTCTCCATATCTCACTGGCTTGCTCCACCGTTCTCTGGCTTTCTTCACATTTTTCTTGCTTGCTCCATCGTTCTTTGGCTTAAACTACCGTTCTCCCGCTTGCTCTTTCATCTTTTGGCTTTTTCCAAGGTTCTCTGGCTTGCTCCACTGTTTTGTGGCTTGCTCCATGGTTCTCTGGCGTGCTCCTCCGTTCTTTGGATTGCTCCAGTATTCTCTGACTTGCTCTACCTTTCTCTGGCTTGTTCCACCTTTCTTTGGCTTACGCCACGGTTCTTTGGCTTGCTCCACCGTTCTCTGGCTTGCTCTAATCTTCTTTGTCTTTCTCCACTGGTATAAAAGGAGAGAACAGGACACAATAGCAAAGTATCAGGTTCTTTCCGCAAGCCGGAGGCGGATGACAGCTGTCAGCTTTGTTAGGGGATGCCTTTGCTGAAGAGTTACCCCTCTCCATGCCCTAGTGCGGCGCCGGGAGGCGCCAACGAGGCGCCAGAGAGAGGAAAATCCTTGTCGACGGATGTGGCGACTTGAGGATTGCTCGGATCCTCAAATGGAGATTGCCCCTAAAAGTTGACAAGTTGCGGAATCCGGTGGAAGTTGTTTCACCAGAATCGGACAAGTAACGAGGGAGATATGGGCTTCCAAAGTTGGGGTGTGCGCGGCGGTTCTGGGAGCCGGCCGCGGTTCGACTTCCGGTGAATAATTGACCGGAACGAGTAACAAAATGCCATCTGGGGATTTTGCTTAGGAAGATCTGCCGAGGCGTCCGGTGGATGATCCGCCGGATTTCAGGAGTGCAGTTTGTTACTGAGGGACTTAGCCAAAATCCTGGCTCGGAGTCCGNCGGAATCCGGTGGAAGTTGTTTCACCAGAATCGGACAAGTAACGAGGGAGATATGGGCTTCCAAAGTTGGGGTGTGCGCGGCGGTTCTGGGAGCCGGCCGCGGTTCGACTTCCGGTGAATAATTGACCGGAACGAGTAACAAAATGCCATCTGGGGATTTTGCTTAGGAAGATCTGCCGAGGCGTCCGGTGGATGATCCGCCGGATTTCAGGAGTGCAGTTTTTTACTGAGGGACTTAGCCAAAATCCAGGCTCGGAGTCCGGAAATCAGTAGTACAGTTTGTTACTCGGGGTTCCGACTGAAGGTCCGCGAATAGGTTTCGACCCACATCAATCCACATCACCAAACTCGATGATTAAGTCATCAAAACAGACCCCAAAGGCGCGAAGGGCGCCGCCACTATGCGTAGGGACATCTGCGCCTCCGGAGTGGCGTTTTTGATGGGTCCTTAATGTCTGAGGGCACCTCGGCGGGCGACGTGGTACGCGCCGCCGACTGAGCGGCTGATATGGTGTGCTGCGCTTCGGATGACGTAGCGGGAGCTACGGTGATCCGAATCGCGCACGGTTTGGTGCGTTGGAGAGCTCATGACTAGCCCTACAAAGTGACTGTCTCACAAATGCATTCAACTCCCAAAAACATAGCGTGGGGCGACCAGAAACCTCACGCTTAGACTCAGAACCACCCGCACAAAACATAGCCATGAACACACAGTAGACCCATCGGGCCATGGTTGAACTGCCTCCACCCGGGGGCCGTTTTACTACAGCCTTGACCATTTGGTCTCAACGGATGTTTGTCGAGAGCCGTTGGTCAAGTTGGTTCGGTCCAGGACCTGAACCGAATTGAGATGCCTTATCGGTGTGATTTGCTAACACCCCGGGGCACACCGATAAGGTTAGAAGTGGACACATCTCCGGTGGCATTATGTGTTGTCCTCTGCGGAGCCTTCTGAGGGAGCAGACTCTTCTTTTGTAGAGGGTTCTGGTGTTGGAGATAGAGTTGATGGCAGTGAAGGAGGAGAAGGAAGCCGGTACGGGTTGAGTCCTTGGGGTATGTATCCCCTTGGTACTCTTCTTTGACACTCTGTTTATTCGAGAGTTTCTCCTTGTGCACACAAATCTTCAATGGTGTCCACAATGGTGGACATATTTAGACCTCCAAATATGATGATGTTGTGGAGGGGGAGGTCTTTGGTTGCGAGTAGGAGAGCTCGTGCATGGATGAGAGCGTGGTAATAGTTTGTCCGGTACGCTCGGTTTTAGCGTGCGGACCAAAGCACTGGGTCTATGAATAATCGCTTGAGGCGGAAACCACGGAATGTCACTTTTTGAGTGATACACAGCAGTGTGTCCTCCCATTTGATGAAGTTATTATCTTCTTCATCGATGAACTTGAGTACTCGGATGTCACGAATCAAAGCGACCACATGTGGATTTGTGTCGGGCCCACGGACCCATGTATGGAAGTTGTCGCGGGGTCCATGTCCAAACATGAGTGGAGGATAAACCAGGTACACCAGAGTACAGAACACAGGGATGGAACCACGTGCACTGTGGACGCCAAAGAGGAGTAGGGTGTGGTAAGGGGAAGGAAAAACACCGACGCACCACGAGAAACCTGCTGCGAGCGTGGGTGCAGACTGCTGCACAACAGGCAGCAAGCTCGTGCAGATACTTGTGCTGGCCACAGATGCTGAAGCTTGCTGATGAGAAGGCAAAGGAGGATGGTAACGAAAACTGGGCGCAGGGGCGAGCCGCGTGCGCTGGGGAATTCTTGGCGTGGGCATAGGTCATCGCAAAACAGGCGATGCGACCAGGCAGATCCTTGTGCCGAGCAGATGATGAAAGCGGATGATGGCGGAGGAGCGGCAGATGGCGGAGTGGGCGCATGGACAGAACCACGTGCGCTGTGGATGTTTTGGCGTGGGTGCAGGTTGTTAAAAAACGGGCGATGCGACCGGGCGAATCCGAGTGCCGAGCAGATGACGAAGGCGGAAGTGGAGGAACAAAAGATGGCGGAGTGGGCGCAGGGGTGAAACCATGTGCGCTGCTGCGTAGAAAGATAGATGCGGCAAGTGGAAGGCAAAACCTGATGCACCGCGAGAAATCTGTTGCCGGCGTGGATGCAGGCTACTGCAAAGTGGACAGATAGCTCGTGGAGGTCCTCGGGCTGGCCACAGATGCTGATGAGTGCTGATCAGGAGGCGGAAGCTTGCTGATATAGGAGTGGGCACAGGGACAAACCGCGTGCACTGCGAACGTTTTGGCATGGGTGCAGGTCGTCGCAAAGTAGGCGATGCGACCGGGGGGATCCTTGTACCGAGCGGATGACAAAAGTGGAAGCGGAGGAATGAATGATGGCAAAGTGGGCCCAGGGGCAAAACCACGTGTGCAATGCAACAAATGAAGAGAATGATGTTGTTGATGATGAAGAAGATGAGGCTGATGCAGAGGCGGCTCAAGGAGGACAGAAGAAGAGGGGATGAAGCAAATGCAATGGTAGGCTAGAGGAGATGACGGATGATGATGAGCAGTGAGGAGGAAGGGTGGAGGCTGATAGAGAGGCTGCTGATGAGGACGATGCTGGCCTGGCGAGAGAGGAGGAATAGAGTGATGGAGGAGTGACGGCAGGAGCGAGATGGCGGATGGTCGAGAAGCGAGGGAGGCGAGAGTAGGCAAAGGCGAGGTAGCCAGCTGCTCTGCTTGTCAGGAGAGTGAAGGCTTGTTCCCTGGTTGGCTTGAAGCGTGAGCAGGGAGACCTGTGGTGTCCGATATCCTGACAGCGAGAGAAGGTTGGCTGCAACAGAAGAGGGCATGTAGTGAGCAGTGACACTGGTTTGTTGATGCCAGGAGAGTGACGGCTTGTTCCCCAGTTAACGCAAAGAGGGAGTAGGAAGACTCGTGGTGTCCGATGTCCTGGCAATGGATAACAATCCCTTGCTACTGACGAAGTAAAGAGGCGGTGCGGGAGCGGGGATCCCGATGGATGGATGGAGGAAGCTGATGTGGATGGGACAGGTGGAGCAGATGAAACAGATGGAGCAGGTGAGGAAGACGATGCCACTTGTCGAGGCTAAAGTAATGACGCGACGGCAGGTGGTGGGTAGTAGGAAGCTTCTAAGGAGATGACAGTAGATTGTGGCTCGAGAGCTGCTTGTAGCTATTATTGATGACGAGTCATCGACTGGCTACCACGGGCGCGGAGTGGGCGCTGGGTTTGATCAGGATGACAAGACGACACTTCAACACGAGGGGAACTTCAAGCGCAACTGCGGATGTCAGCTGTTGATAAAGCGAGGAGGCGCGAAGTGGCAGTGGAAACGACAGAGAGATATTGGACAGAGGAAGAAAGCACGTGCGACCGCAAAGCAATGAGTGGGTCATGGGATACCAGGTGGTGTTGTCTGATGCTCTGATACCATGTCAGAATAATGCAAGGAGCGAAGACGGCATGGGCAGAAGCAGGCAGAAGCAACGGGACATGCACAAGCACGTTTGCTAAATGACGCGAGTAGAAAGGCATAAATAGTCGTAGAGCTTGAGTAAGGCCAAGGCACCAAAGATGCGAGGTAGACAGGAGCCAGTGAGAGAAAGGAAGAGCAAAGCGAGTGATGGATTGATGCGAGCTCAGCGAAGGATGATGGAGCGAAGAGGGCTGAGCTGAGAATGGTTGGCAAAGACGATAGGAGCAATGAGTGAGCAGAGCGAGAACACGGAGGTGAGTCAGTGGAACCAAAGGGGAACAGGATGGGAAGAATTCTTTTGGCTAACCCAAGGGATTGAATATTCTCAGTATAAAAGGACAGAATAGGAGACAATAGCAAAGCAAAAGCTTCTTTTCACTAGCCAGACGCGAGTGCCAGCCCTCACTTTATTAGGGGATGCCTTGACTGTTCGCTCTCAACAGAGATTTGTCGAGAGTGTATATTATGGAGAGGTGAACAGAGTGAGATCACCGTGGCAAAGCCGCACAACAAAAGGGGAACATGATGAGTATAACTGTTATGGTTATCTTACGAAGGGAATAAACATCCTCCGTGTATACAACAGAACAAGACAAACAAGTATTCACAACTTCTTTCTGCTAGCCGTATGCGTAGCGATGTGGTCGCTTATTAGGGGCGGCTCGACTCTGGTGGAATGGTCGTGACCATCCAGCCATTGTCGAGGAGGTTCGGTGCGAGACCTGAACCTGTATTGAGAGCTCAGATTATCCGAGGGTGTATATTATGGAGAGAACCTTGTCGGAATCATGTTTCTAACAACCATCATCTCGCTTGCTCCACCGTTCTCTGGCTTGCTCCACCATTCTCTGCCTTGCTCCACCTCTCTCTGGCCTACTCCATCTTTCTCTGGCTTGCTCCACCGTTCTCTAGCTTGCTCCACCTTTTTCTGGCTTGCTCCAACATTCTCTGGCTTGCTCCACCTTTTTCGTGGCTTGCTCCACATTTTACTGGCTTGTTCCACCTTTCTTTGGCTTGCTCCACCTTTCCCTGGCTTGCTCCACCGTTCTCTGGGTTGCACCACTGTTCTCTGGCTTGCTCCACCGTTCTCTAGCTTGCTCCACCTTTCCCTGGTTTGCTCCACCATTTTTTGGCTTGCTCCACCGTTCTCTTACTTGCTCCACCGTTCTCTTGCTTGCTCTACCATTCTTGGGCTTGCTTCACTGTTCTTTGGCTTGATCCACTGTTCTCTGGCTTGCTCCACCGTTCTCTGGCTTGCTCCACCAATCTCTGGCTTGCTCCACCTTTCCGTGGCTAGCTCCACCATTTGCTGGCCTGATCCACCGTTCTTTGGCTTGCTCAACCATTCTCTGGCTTGCTCCACCTTTCCCTGGCTATCTCCACCTTTCCCTGGCTTGCTCTACCGTTCACTGGCTTGCTCCACCATTCTCTGGCTTTCTCCACCGTTCTCTGGCTTGCTCCACCATTCTCTGCCTTGCTCCAACTTTCTCTGGCTTGCTCCAACTTTCTCTGGCTTGCACCACGATTCTCTGGCTCGCTCCACCGTTCTCTAGCTTGCTCCATCATTTTCTGGCTCGCTCTACCGTTCTCTGGCTTGCTCCCCCATTCTGTGGCTTGCTCCACCTTTCTGTGGCTTGCTCCACCTTTCTGTGGCTTGCTCCACCTTTCTGTGGCTTGCTCCACCTTTCTGTGGCTTGCTCCACCTTTCCCTGGCTTGCTCTACCGTTCTCTGGCTTGCTCCACCATTCTCTGCCTTGCTCCAACTTTCTCTGGCTTGCTCCAACTTTCTCTGGCTTGCACCACGATTCTCTGGCTCGCTCCACCGTTCTCTAGCTTGCTCCATCATTTTCTGGCTCGCTCTACCGTTCTCTGGCTTGCTCCACCGTTCTTTGGCTTGCTCCACAGTTCTCTCACTTGCTCCACCATTCTCTAACTTGCTCCACCGCTCTTTGGCTTGCTCCACCGTTCTCTGACTTGCTTCACCAATCTCTGGCTAGCACCACCTTTCTCTGGATTTCTACACCTTTCTCTGGCTTGCAGCACCTTTCCGTGGCTTGCTCCACCTTTCTGTGGCTTGCTCCACCATTGTCTCGCTTGCCTCACTGTTCTCTGGCTTGCTCCACCGTTCTCTGGCTTACTCCACCGTACTGTGGCATGCTCCATTTCTTTGGCTTGCTCCACTGATCTCTAACTTCCTCCACCGTTCTCTGGCTTGCTCCACCGTTCTCTGGCTTGTTGCATGGTTCTCTGGCTTGCTCCACCGTTCTGTGGCTTGCTCCACCGTTCTCAGGCTTGCTCCACCATTCTCAGGCTTGCTCCACCGTTCTCTGGCTTGCTCCACTGTTTTCTTGCTTGCTCCACCGTTCTCTAGCTTGCTCCACTATTCTTTTGCTTGATCCACTGTTATCTGGCTTGCTCTACCGTTCTCTGGCTTGCTCCACCATTCTGTGGCTTGCTCCACCTTTCCCTGGCTTGCTTCACCGTTCTCTGGCTTGCTCCATGTTTCCCTGGCTTGCTCCACCGTTCTCTGGCTTGCTCAACCGTTCCCTAGCTTGCTCCAGTGTTTTGTGGCTTGCTCCACCGTTTTCTGGCTTGCTCCACTGTTCTCTAGCTTGCTCCACCTTTCTCTGTCTTGCTCCACCGTTTTCCGGCTTGCTTTACCGTTCTCTGGCTTGCTCTAGCTTTTTCTGGCTTGCTCCAACTTTCTCTGGCTTGCTCCACGGTTCTGTGGCTTGCTCCACCTTTATCTGGCTTGCTCCATTGTTCTCTGGCTTGCTCCACTGTTCTCTGGCTTACTCCAACATTTGTGACCAATCACCTGTGAGTTTAACACTCATTTTATAGTGTACATGCTGTGTGGACATCCTAGGAACATTCACAAAAGTTTCCCTTCAATAGTTGTCTATTTCCTAGAAACAACTATGTTTAAAAAAAATGTAATAAGAACAGATGGTGGAAGATTAAGTGACCTAATATGTACGTACTTTCCTACCTTGTCATTTTTCTTCAACCTTTACTTACCTGTTACTGTCCAGTTGTCTTTGCGCACCATGAATTGAGTTTTCTTGGCTGCAAGGGTCTTCTTTGATCGATGTCCTGTACCGAATATACACTAGTGTACTCTTGTGAGAGAGTTTCCCGAAAGTCGCGAGATGTACACTAGTGTACGTCTCGCTTCTTCCACCACATACACTCACTCATACACTCACCATGTACAATCCAGGGGGGGGAATAGACCGAGCGATGTCAATGGATCAGTCTCCCTCCCCCTCAATACGGGAAAGTGTATGAGGCGAGTGTATGAGGCGGTATATCTGGGAGGGTACACAAAAAATATACTAATGAATCCTTGTGAGAGAGTTTCCTGGAAGTCCCGAGACGTACACTAGTGTACATTTCACGACTTCCATCACATACACTCCCTCATACACTCACCATATACAATCCGGGAGGGGGGGAGGGTAGACCGAGCGATATCGACGGATCAGTCTCCCCCTCCCTCCCAATACACAAAAGTGTATGAGGCGAGTGTATGACGCGGTGTATGTGGGGGGGTACGAAAATAAAATACACTAAATGAACTCTTGTGAAAGAGGTACGAAAGTCGCGAGATGTACACTAGTGTACGTCTCGCGCGAGATGTACACTAGTGTACGTCTTGCGACTTCCACCACATACACTCACTCATACACTCACCATATACAATCCACGAAGGGGGGGATGGACCGAGCAATGTCCATGGATCACTCTCCCCTGCCCAATACGTGAAAGTATATGAGGCGAGTGTATGAAGCGGTGTATCTGGGGGGATACAAAAATATACACTAATGACATCTTGTGTGAGAGTTTCCCGGGATTCGCGAGATGAACACTAGTGTACATCTCGCAACTTCTGGGAAATTCTTTCACAAGAGTCCATTAGTGTATTTTTTTTCCTTCTCTGGCTTGCTCCACCGATCTCTGGCTTGCTCCACATTTCTCAGGCCTACTCCACCTTTCTCTGGATTGCTCCACGTTTCTTAGGCCTACTCCACCTTTCTCTGGGTTGCTCCACCGTTCTCTGGCTTGCTCTACCTTTTTCTGGCTTGCTCCACCGTTCTCTGGCTTGCTCCACCTTTTTCATGGCTTGCTCCACCTTTCTCTGGCTTGCTCCACCGTTCTCTGGCTTGCTCTACCTTTTTCTGGCTTGCTCCACCGTTCTCTGGCTTGCTCCACCTTTTTCATGGCTTGCTCCACCTTTTACTAGCTTGCTCCACCTTTTTTTGGCTTGCTCCACCTTTCCCTGGCTTGCTCCACGGCTCTTTGCCTTGCTCCACCATTCTCTGGCTTGCTCCAACTTTCTCTGGCTTGTTCCAACTTTCTCTAGCTTGCACCACCATTCTCTGGCTTGCTCCACCGTTCTCTAGCTTGCTCCATCATTTTCTGGCTTGCTCTACCGTTCTCTGGTTTGCTCTACCGTTCTCTGGCTTGCTCCACAGTTCTCTTACTTGCTCCACCATTCTCTGACTTGCTCCACTGTTCTTTGGCTTGCTCCACCGTTCTCAGACTTGCTTTACCAATCTCTGTCTTGCTCCACCAATCTCTGGCTAGCACCACCTTTCTCGTGATTTCTACACCTTTCTCTGGCTTGTTCCACCTTTCTGTGGCTTGCTCATCCTTTCTATGGCTTGCTCCACCATTCTCTGGTTTGCCTCACTGTTCTCTGGCTTACTCCACTGTTCTCTGGCTTACTCCACTGTACTGTGGCTTGCTCCACCGTTCTCTGGCTTGCTCCACTATTCTCTGGCTTGCTCCACCGTTCTCTAGCTTGCTCCACCGTTCTCTGGCTTGCTCCACCGTTCTCTGGCTTGCTCCACTGTTCTCTTGCTTGCTCCACCGTTCTCTGGCTTGCTCCACTATTCTCTGGCTTGCTCCACCGTTCTCTAGCTTGCTCCACCGTTCTCTGGCTTGCTCCACCGTTCTCTGGCTTGCTCCACTGTTCTCTTGCTTGCTTCACCATTCTCAGGCTTGCTCCACCGTTCTCAGCTTTGCTCTACCATTCTCTGGCTTGCTCCAATGTTTTGTGGCTTGCTCCACCGTTCTCTGGCTTGCTCCACCATTCTTTTGCATGATCCACTGTTATCTGGCTTGCTCTACCGTTCTCGGGCTTGCTCCACCATTCTGTAGGTTGCTCCACCTTTCCTTGCCTTGCTCCACCGTTCCCCGGCTTGCTCCATATTTCCCTGGCTTGCTCCATCATTCTCTGGCTTGCTCAACCGTTCCCTGGCTTGCTCCACCGTTCTGTGGCTTGCTACACCGTTCTTTGTCTTGCTCCACTGTTCTCTAGCTTGCTCCACCTTTCTTTGCCTTGCTCCACCATTTTTGGCTTGCTTAACCGTTCTCTGGCTTGCTCTACCTTTCTCTGGCTTGCTCCAACTTTCTCTGGCTTGCTCCACCATTCTCTGGCTTGCTCCACCTTTCTCTGGCTTGCTCCATCGTTCTCTGGCTTGCTCCATCGTTCTCTGGCTTGCTCAACCATTCTGTGGCTTTCTCCAACATTTGTGACCAATCACATGTGAATTGTACACTCATGATACAGTGTACATGCTGTTTGAACATCCTAGGAACATTGATAGAAGTTTCCCTTCAAGAGTTGTTTATTTCCTAGAAACAACTATGTTTCAAATGTTTCATTAAATGTAATGAAAACAGATGGTGGAAGATTAAGTGACCTAATATGTACCTACTTTCCTACCTTGTCATTTTTGTTCAACCTTTTCTTACATATTACTGTCCAGTTGTCTTTGTGCACCATGAATCTAGTTGTCTCGGCAGCGAGGGTCTTTTTCGATCGATGTCCTATACCGAGTATACACTAGTGTACTCTCGTGAGAGATGCCCGGAAGTCGTGAGATGTACACTAGTGTACGTCTCACGACTTCAACCACATACACTCACTCATACACTAAATGTGCGAGTATGTCTGAAATGGACAGGGTTGCAGATGTAGTTGGCACGTAAATAGATGTACGTGAAGTAGGTGTGTTTAGAAATTCTTTGCAGACATAAAATGGCCGTACATGCCAGAAAACTGTTAGAATCCTCGTATCCTTCTAGGAAACTACCTTCTGACGTAGGTAACTATACACCCATCTAACAGTGTACAAAAAGACCCCGACTAGCCATATCTCAGGCAGAGAACGGTGGAGATAGCCAGGGAATGGTGGAGCAAGCCAGAGAACGGTGGAGCAAGCCAGAGAACGTTGGAGCAAGCCAGAGAATGGTGGAGCAAGCCAGATAACAGTGAAGCAGGCCAAAGAACAATGGATCAAGCCAGAGAACGATGGACCATCCCAGAGAACGGTGGAGCAAGCTTGACAACTTAGGAGCAAGCCTGAGAACGGTGGAGAAAGCGAGAGAACGGCTGAGATAGCTAGATAACAGTGGTGCAAGCCAGAGAAGGATGGAGCAAGCCAGAGAACGGTGGGGCAAGCGAAAGAACCATGCAGCAAGCCAGAGAACGGTGGAGCAAGCCAGGGAACGGAGGAGCAAGCCAAAGAACGGTGGAGCAAGCAAGAGAATGATGGAACAAGCCAGAGAACTGTGGAGCAATCCAGAGAACGGTGGAGAGAGCCAGAGAAAGGAAGAGCAAGCCTGAGAACGGTGGAGCAAGCCAGAGAATGGTGGAGCAAGCTAAAGAATGGTGGAGAAAGCTAGAGAATGGGGGAGCAAGCGAGAGCCCGGTGGAGCAAGCCAAAGGAAGGTGGAGCAAGGCTGAGAAAGGTGGAGCTAGCCAGAGAAAAATGGAGCAAGCCAGAGACAGGTGGATCAAGCCAGAGATTGGTGGAGCAAGACAGAGATTGGTAGAGCAAGATAGAAGACGGTGGAGAAGTCTAGAGAACGGTGGAGCAAGCTAGAGAATGGTGAAGCAGGCCAAAGAACGGAGGAGCAAGCTTAAGAACAGTGGAGCAAGTCAGAGAACGGTAGAGCAAGCCAAAGAACGGTGGAGCAAACAAGAGAACGGTGGAGTAAGCCAGAGAATGGTGGAGCAAGCTACAGAATGGTGGAGCAAGCCAGAGAACAATGGATCGAGCTAGAGAGCGGTGGAGTAAGCCAGAGAACGGTGGAGCAACCCAAGGAAAGGTAGAGCAAGCCAGAGAACGATGGAGCAAGCCAGGGAATGGTGGAGCAAGCCAGAGAACGGTGGAGCAAGCCGGAGAATGGTAGAGTAAGCAAGAAAATGGTGGAGCATGTCAGAGAACGGTGGGGCAAGCAAAGGAACAATGGAGGAAGCCATAGAACGGAGGAGCAAGCAAGAGAACGGTGGAGCAAGCCTGACAACGGTGGAGCAAATCTGAGAACTGGGGAGCAAGCCAGAGAACGGTGGAGCAAGCTAGAGAACGGTGGAGTAAGCCAGAGAACGGTGGAGCAAGCCACGGAATGGTGCAGCCACAGAATATGGTGGAGCAAGCCAGAGAACAGTGGAGTAAGCCAGAGGACCGTGGAGCAAGCCAGAGAACAATGGAGCGAGCCACAGAACGGTGGAGCAAGCCAGAGCATGGTGGAGCAAGCCAGAGAACAGTACAGCAAGCCAGAGAATAATGGAGCAAGCCAAAGAACAGTGGAGCCAGCTTGAGAACAGTGGAGCAAGCCAAAGAACGGTGGAGCAAGCCAGAGAATGGTGGAGTAAGCCAGAGAACGGTGGAGCAACCGAGGGAAAGGAAGAGCAAGCCAGAGAATGGTGGAGCAAGCCAGGGAATGGTGGAGTAAGCCACAGAACGGTGGAGCAAGTCAAAGAACGGTAAAGCAAGCCACAGAATGGTGGAGCAAGCCACAGAACGGTGGTGGAAGCCAGAAACCGGTGGAGCAAGCCAGAGAAAGGTGGAGAAAGCCAGAGAAAGGTGGTACAAGCCGAAGCACGGTGGAGGAAGCCAGAGAACAGTGGAGCAAGCCAGAGAATGGTGAAGGAAGCCATAGAATGGCGGAGTAAGCCAGAGAACGGTGGAGCAAGCAAGAGGAAGGTGGAGCAAGGCTGAGAAAGGAGGAGTATACCAGAGAAAGGTGGAGCAAGCGAGAGAAAGGTAGAGCAAGCCAGAGAACAAAAGATCAAGCTAGAGAACGGTGGAGTAAGACAAAGAACGGTGGAGCAATTCAGGCAAAGGTAGAGCAAGCCGGAGACTAGTGGATGAAGCCAGGGAATGGTCGAGCAAGCCTTAGAACGGTCAATCAATCCAGAGAACGATGGAGCAAGGCAAAGAATAGTGGAGCAAGCAAGAGAACGATGGAGCAAGCCAGAGAATGGTGGAGCAAGCCAGAAAATGGTGGAGCAAGCCAGAGAACGGTGGAGCAAGCCAAAGAACGGTGGAGCAAGCCAGAAAATGGTGGAGCAAGCCAGAAAACGGTGGAGCAAGCCCAGAGAACGGTAGAGCAAGCCATAGAACAATGGAGCAAGCTAGAGAACGGTGGAGAAAGCCAGAGAACGGTGGAGCAACACAGGGAAAGTTAGAGCAAGCAAGAGAAAGGTGGAGCAAGCTAGTGAATGGTGGAGTAAGCCATAGAACGGTGGAGCAAGCCAGAGAATGGTGCAGCAAGCCTAACAACGGTGGAGCAAGCCTGAGAACGGTGGAGCAAGCCAGAGAACGGTGGAACAAGCCAGAGAACGGTGGAGCAAGCCAGAGAATGTTGGAGCAAGCCAGAGAACGGTGGAGCAAGCCTAACAACGGTGGAGCAAGCCTGAGAACGGTGGAGCAAGCCAGAGAACGGTGGAGCAAGCCTAACAACGGTGGAGCAAGCCTGAGAACGGTGGAGCAAGCCAGAGAACGGTGGAGCAAGCCTAACAACGGTGGAGCAAGCCTGAGAACGGTGGAGCAAGCCAGAGAACGGTGGAGCAAGCCAAAGAACGGTGGAGCAAGCCAGAGAACGGTGGAGCAAGCCAGAGAATGGTGCAGCAAGCCTAACAACGGTGGAGCAAGCCTGAGAACGGTGGAGCAAGCCAGAGAACGGTGGAACAAGCCAGAGAACGGTGGAGCAAGCCAGAGAATGTTGGAGCAAGCCAGAGAACGGTGGAGCAAGCCAAAGAATGGTGGAGCAAGCCAGAGAAGGGTGAAGCAAGCTAGAGAACGGTGGAGCAAGCCCGAGAACGATGGAGCAAGCCAGAGAACAGCGGAGCAAGCGAGAGAAGAGTTGAGCAAGCCAGAGAACGATGGAGAAAGCCAGAGAACAGTGGAGTAAGCCAAACAACAGTAGAGCAAGCCAGAGAACGGTGAAGCAAGCTAGAGAACGGTGGAGCAAGCGAGAGAACGGTGGAGCAAGCCAGAGAAAAATGGAGTAAGCTAGACAATGGTGGAGTAAGTCAGAATACAGTGGAGCAACCCAGGGAAAGGTAGAACAAGCCAGAGAACGGTGGACCAAGCCAAGAAATGGTAGAGCAAGCCAATGAATAGTGCAGCAAGCCCAAGAATGGTGGAGGAAGCCAGAGAATGGTGGAGCAAGAGAGAGAATGGTGGAGCAAACCAGAGAACAATGAAGCAAGCCAGAGAATGGTGGAGCAAGCCAAAAGACAAGGGAGAAAGCCTGACAACGGTGGAGCAAGCCTGAGAATGGTGGAGCAAGTCAGAGAACGGTGGAGCAAACCAGAGAACGGTAGCCCAAGCCAGAGAACGGTGGACTAGGCCAGAGAATGGTGGAGAAATCCAGAGAACGGCTGAGCAAGCCAGATAACGGTGGAGCAAGCCAGAGAACGATGGAGCAAGCGAGAGAATGGTGGGAAAAGCCAAAGAACGGTGGAACAAGCCAGAGAATGGTGGAGCAAGCCAGAGAACGGTGGAGCAAGCCAAAGAACAGTGGAGCAAGCAAGAAAATGGTGGAGCAAGCCAGAGAACGGTGGAGCAAGGCAGAGAAATGTGGAGCAAGCCAAATAATGGTGGAGCAAGCTTGAGAACGGTGGAGCACGCCAGAGAACGGTGGAGCAAGCTAGAGAATGGTGGAGCAATCCAGAGAATGGCGGAGCAAGCCAGAAAATGGTGGAGGAAGCCAGAGGAAGGTGGAGCAAGGGTCACAAAGGTGGAGCTTAACAGAGAAAGGTGGAGCAAGCCAGAGAAAGGTGGGGCAAGCCAGAGATTGGTGGAGCAAGAGAGAGATTGGTTGAGCAAGCCTGAAGATGGTGGCAAAATCCAGAGAACGATAAAGCAAGCTAGAGAATGGTGGAGCAAGCCAGAGAACGGTGGAGCAAGCTTGAGAGCAGTGGAGCAAGCCAGGGATTGCTGGAGCAAGCCAAATATCGTTGGAGCAAGTCAGAAAACAGTGGAACAAGCAAGAGAACAGTGGAACAAGCAAGAGAACGGTTGAGAAAGCCAGACAACGGTGGTTCAAGCCACAGAACGGTGGAGTAAGCCAAAGAACAATGGAGCAAGATAGAGAACAGTGGAGTAAGCCAACAAACGGTGGAGCAACACAGGGAAAGGTAGAGCAACCAGAGAATAGTGAAGCAAGCCAGGGAATGGTGGAGAAAGCCAGAGAATGGTAAAGTAAGCAAGAGAACAGTGGAGCATGTCAGAGAACGGTGGAGCAAGCAAGAGAACAATGGAACAAGCCGGAGAACGGTGGAGCAAGCCTGAGATTGTTAGAGCAAGCTTGAGAATGGTGGAGCGAGCCACAGAACGGTGGAGCAAGCCAGAGAACAGTGGAGCAAGCGAGAGACCAGTGGAGCAAGCCAGAGAACGATGGAGCAAGCCACAGAATGGTGGAGTAACCTAGAGAACGGTGAAGCAAGCCATAAAATGGTGGAGCAAGCCCAAAGAACGGTAGAGCAAGCCAGAGAACAATGGAGCAAGCTAGAGAATGGTGGAGTAAGCCAGAGAACGGTGGATCAACCCAAGGAAAGGAAGAGCAAGCCAGAGAACGGTGGAGCAAGCCAGTGAATGGTGGAGCAAGCCGGAGAACGGTGGAGCAAGCCAGAGAACGGTGCAGCAAGCCTGACAACGGTGGAGCAAGCCTAGGAACGGTGGAGCAAGCCTGAGAATGGTGGAACAAGCCAGAGAACGGTGGAGCAAGTCACAGAACAGTGGAGCAGGCCAGAGAACAGTGGAGCAAGCCAGAGAACGGTGGAGCAAGCTAGTGAACGGTGGAGCAAGCCAGAGAACAAAGGAGCAAGCCAAAGAACAGTGGAGCAAGCAAGAGAACATTGTAGCAAGCTTGAGAACGGTGGAGTAAGCCAGAAAACGGTGGAGCAAGCCAAACAACAATGGAGCAAGCCAGAGAACAGTGGAGCAAGCTAGAGAACGGTGGAGCAAGGCAGAGAACAGTGAAGCAAGCCAGAGAAAAATGGAGCAAGCTAGAGAACGGCGGAGTAAGTCAGAGAACGGTGGAGCAACCAAGGGAAAGGTAGAGCAAGCCAGAGAACGGTGGACCAAGCCAAGGAATGGTAGAGCAAGCCGGAGAATGGTGCAGCAAGCCAGAGTACGGTGGAGCAAGCCAGAGAACGGTGGAGCAAGAGAGGGAATGGTGGAGCAAACCAGAGAACAATGAAGCAAGCCAAAGAACGGTGGAGCAAGCCAGAGGACAGGGGAGCATGCCTGACAACGGTGGAGCAAGCCTGAGAACGGTGGAGCAATCTAGAGAACGGTGGAGTAAGCCAGAGAACGGTGGAGCAAGCCAGAGAATGGTGGAGCAAGCCAGAGAACGGTGGAGCAGGAAAGAGAATGGTGGAGCAAGCCAGAAAACGGTTGAGCAAGCCAGATAACGGTGGAGCAAACCAGAGAACGATTGAGCAAGCCAGAGAATGGTAGGGCAAGCCAAAGAACGGTGGAACAAGCCAAAGAATGGTGGAGCAAGCCATAGAACAATGGAGCAAGCCAAAGAACAGTGGAGCAAACAAGAGAATGGTGGAGCAAGCCAGAGAACGGTGGAGCAAGCCAGAGAACGGTGGAGCAAGCCAGAGAATGGTGGAGCAAGCCAGAGAACGGTGGAGCAAGCCAGAGAAAAATGGAGCGAGCTAGAGAACGGTGGAGTAAGTCAGAGAACGGTGGAGCAACCCAGGGAAAGGAAGAGCAAGCCAGAGAACGGTGGAGCAAGCGAGAGAACGGTGGAGCAAGCCAGAGAACGGTAGAGCAAGCCAGAGAACGGTGGAGCAAGCGAGAGAACGGTGGAGCAAGCCAGAGAACGGTAGAGCAAGCCAGAGAACGGTGGAGCAAGCGAGAGAACGGTGGAGCAAGCCAGAGAACGGTAGAGCAAGCCAGAGAACGGTGGAGCAAGCGAGAGAACGGTGGAGCAAGCCAGAGAACGGTAGAGCAAGCCAGAGAACGGTGGAGCAAGCGAGAGAACGGTGGAGCAAGCCAGAGAACGGTAGAGCAAGCCAGAGAACGGTGGAGCAAGCGAGAGAACGGTGGAGCAAGCCAGAGAACGGTAGAGCAAGCCAGAGAACGGTGGAGCAAGCGAGAGAACGGTGGAGCAAGCCAGAGAACGGTAGAGCAAGCCAGAGAACGGTGGAGCAAGCGAGAGAACGGTGGAGCAAGCCAGAGAACGGTAGAGCAAGCCAGAGAACGGTGGAGCAAGCGAGAGAACGGTGGAGCAAGCCAGAGAACGGTAGAGCAAGCCAGAGAACGGTGGAGCAAGCGAGAGAACGGTGGAGCAAGCCAGAGAACGGTAGAGCAAGCCAGAGAACGGTGGAGCAAGCGAGAGAACGGTGGAGCAAGCCAGAGAACGGTAGAGCAAGCCAGAGAACGGTGGAGCAAGCGAGAGAACGGTGGAGCAAGCCAGAGAACGGTAGAGCAAGCCAGAGAACGGTGGAGCAAGCGAGAGAACGGTGGAGCAAGCCAGAGAACGGTAGAGCAAGCCAGAGAACGGTGGAGCAAGCGAGAGAACGGTGGAGCAAGCCAGAGAACAAAGGAGCAAGCCAAAGAACAGTGGAGCAAGCGAGAGAACGGTGGAGCAATCCAGAGAACGGTGGAGCAAGCCAGAGAACGGTGGAGCAAGCCAAACAACGGTGGAGCAAGCCAGAGAACAGTGGAGCAAGCTAGAAAACGGTGGAGCAAGCCAGAGAACGGTGGAGCAAGCAAGAGAAAAATGGAGCGAGCTAGAGAACGGTGGAGTAAGTCAGAGAACGGTGGAGCAACCCAGGGAAAGGTAGAGCAAGCCAGAGAACGGTGGAGAAAGCCAGAGAATGGTGGAGCAAGCCAGAGAACGGTGGAGAAAGCCAGAGAATGGTGGAGCAAGCCATAGAACGGTGGAGTAAGCCAGAGTTCAATGGAGCTAGCTAGAGAACAGTGGAGTACGCCAAAGAATGGTGGAGCAACCCAGGGAAAGGTAGAGCAACCAGAGAATGGTGAAGCAAGCCAGGGAATGGTGGAGCAAGCCAGAGAACGGTAAAGTAAACAAGAGAACGGTGGTGCATGTCAGAGAACGGTGGAGCAAGCCATAGAACAATGGAGCGAGCCAAAGAATGGTGGAGCAAGCCTGACAATGTTGGAGCAAGCCAGAGAACGGTGGAGCAAGCCAGAGAACGGTGGAGCAAGCCAGAGAACGGTGGAGCAAGCAAGAGAATGGTGGAGCAAGCCAGAGAACGGTAGAGCAAGCCAGAGAACGGTGGAGCAAGCCGGAGAACGGTGGAGCAAGCCAGAGAACGGTAGAGCAAGCCAGAGAACGGTGGAGCAAGCCGGAGAACGGTGGAGCAAGCCAGAGAACGGTAGAGCAAGCCAGAGAACGGTGGAGCAAGCCGGAGAACGGTGGAGCAAGCCAGAGAACGGTAGAGCAAGCCAGAGAACGGTGGAGCAAGCCAGAGAACGGTGGAGCAAGTCAGAGAAGGGTGGAGCAAGCCAGAGAACGGTGGAGCAAGCCAGAGAACGATGGAGCAAGCCAGAGAACGGTGGAGCAAGCGAGAGAGCAGTGGAGCAAGCTAGAGAATGATGGAGCAAGCTAGAGAACGATGGAGCAAGCCAGAGAACGGTTGAGCAAGTTAGAGAAGAATGGAGCAAGCTAGAGAACGATGGATTTAGGCAGGGAAAGGTAGAGCAAGCCAGGGAATGGTTGAGCAAGCCAGGGAATGGTGCAGCAAGGCAGAGAACGGTGGAGCAAGCCAGAGAATGGTGGAGCAAGCCAGAGAACGGTGGAGCAAGCCACAGAATGGTGGAGCAAGCCAGAGAACAATGGCGCAAGTCAGAGAACAGTGGAGCAAGCCATAGAACGGTGGAGCAAGCCTGAAAACGGTGGAGCAAGCCTGAGAACGGTGGAGCAAGCCTGAGAACGGTGGAGCAAGCTGGAGAACGGTTGAGCAAGCCAGCGAACGATGGAGTAATCCAGAGAACGTTGGAGCAATTCAGAGAACGGTGGAGCAAGCCAGAGAATGGTGGAACAAGCCATAAAATGGCTGAGCGAGCCAGAGAACGGTGGAGCAAGCTAGAGAACAATGGAGTAAGCCAGAGAACGGTGGGGTACACAAGAGAATGGTGGAGCAAGCAAGAGAATGGTGGAGCGAGCCAGAGAATGGTGGAGCAAGCCAAAGAACGGCAGAGCAAGCCAGAAAATGGTGGAGCAATCTAGAGAACGGTGGAGCAAGCCAGAGAATGATGGAGCAAGCGAGAGAAAGGTGGATCAAGCCAGAGAACAGTGGAGCAAGCCAGAGAGGGATGGAGCAAGCCAGAGAACGGTGGAGCAAACAGTGCATGTTTGCATGCATGGATGGTGAAACCAGTTGTAATTTTATTCACAGGAATCGGCTAAGAATTGAGGGAGTTATGGTCTGTCAATTTTTGGAGGTTGTGCTGGCCGTCTGGGTTTGGACGGCAGACTTGGTACTGGCCGAAGAATTGATCTGGCGGCGACCAGTTTGACTCCCACCATGCACACTATGGACCTGCGCTCATTGTGGGATGCTAGCAGCAATATCCCATGGTTATTGGAGCTATGTGCACTTCGGTGGCTGGTCTTGGTGCTGGCAAGGAGCAGCACCAAGACCAGCCGCCGGCGTCACCAAAATCACCGCGACGTAGTGGAAGGCAGCGGAATGAGGCAAAACGGTTCGACGCAACAACGGGCAGCTGGAACGGCATGGCGGGGTGCATGTTGACAGCCACAACGGAGCCGAGAACCGTGCAAGAGGCGCTTGCACGGCTTGAAGCGGAGCAGTGGGACGCACCTATCAAGTCAGAGCTGGCGTCCATTCTTGAGAACAACTATTGGGAGCTCGTGGACCGGCTGAAAGACGCCAAGGTCATCAGCTCCAAGTGGGTCTTCAAAGCAAAGTACACCAAGGAGGGTAAAGTGGAAAAGTACAAGGCGCGGCTGGTGGCGAAGGGGTTTGCACAACGCAAAGGCGAGCACTACGTTGAACGTTTGTCCCCATCGCCAAGTTCACAAGCATCCGGGCGATCCTCGCGGTGGCAGCTGCCAAGGACATGAAGCTGCACCAAATAGATGTGAAAACTGCGTTCCTGAATGGCATTCTTGACAAGGAGATCTTCATGGAGGTGCACCCACTACAGCCCACGTACTCTTTGTCATTGTCGCTCCGTACCGCTTTGACCTTGCGGCCAGTCTGCCTTTCCACTGTGGCGACCTACTCCTGCAAACCGGCCCAACACCATGCCCTTCCACTCCATGAAGTACACGTAGAGGTTTATGCTGCAGTCATCGATGAAAGTGACAAAGTACCGCGCACTGCCTTTTGGCAGTGTTTTGAATAGTTTGCACACATCATTGTGCACGATCTCTAGGAGGTCTTGGGCGCGCCCCACGTTCTCGTTGAACGACTTGCGCCTCGCCTTGCCCAAAATGCAAGGCTCGCACATTTTGTGTGCTGCTGCATCTGCTACCGCGTCTGCTGTACCGGTGATGTCGAGGCCACGGACCATGTTGCGCTTCACCATCTCTTTCACGACTGCAGGCAACAAATGCTCGAGCCGCCGGTGCCAGAGCTCTAGATCAGCTCCCCCTCCTTTGGCCAAGTTGACGGCGCGTTCTTGCAAATCTGCTACGTCTGCTGCTGCGATGATCACCTTCGTCTCTACGATGTAGAGACCGCCCTCGCACTTTGCCACTAGCACGACTTCGCCGTCGTCGTCCATGGGCACCACTGCGCCTTTCCTGCAGAAGAGCACTTCATACCCCTTATCGGTCAAGTGACTAACACTACGAATGGCAGCCAGGCCCGGGACATGTTGCACATCACGGATGACATGCAACATCTTCATACCGTTCACCTCCACCTCCACCTTGTTGAATGTTTTTGCCCCTTGTTCAGTGTTGTACGATGGATCAGGAATGCTCTGCCTCTTGTGGGGGTATGACCCCTAGATCTGTTGTAGTGTGACTCACCTATGCTCTATCTCTTGTGAGATATGACCTGTGAGTACACCATGTGGGTGAGTGGTTACCTTGGCCATTTCTTTGATTTTGCCAAGTGAGAGGTCATGGGTTCGATCCTGGCCCCATGCATATCTTGTTTGCTCTGGAAGCTTCCAAGAAAGAAAGTCCGTAGCTTCTTGGATGCTACATGGCTGGTCTGTCACCTTGACACCAGGATGCGTATGTGTCAAGCCCACAGTGCAAGTCTATTGGTGACGTGGCTGGTTCACGCCACTTCCAAGGAATGTGCTTTTGAGTTCTAGGACTGGACAGACAGCTATAAAAGGACTTGTCTTGCATGCTGATCAATTAACCCTTGCTAGATGCTCGCTTGCGTATTGACGACTTGAGCTCTTCTTGAGATGTAATGCTAAGGCGTTAGTACTCTTGGAGGTTCAGTGTAAGCCTGATTAAGTTTGGGGTGCATGGCACATGTCAACAAAGGAAGAAGGCCTAAAAACCTCTGTGAGCTTTTCGGTTTCGCGGCTTCTCTGCCGGAGGTGGTTAGCTCAGTAGCTAACACACCCCAACGTCTCCTTGGCCGGCCACCGGCTCGACTTTATCGTTTGTGACCACCATAGACTTGGCAGATTTGGTATAGCAGACAGATCCCACCTTCTCGACTTAGGTGTGCTCCTCGGCGCCGGAATCCAGGCACCACCTGTTGGCCCCTTTGAGATTGTGGTTTGTGGTACCGTTGAGGAGCGCTTTCTTGCCTTTGGCTTCCTTGCCGCCGGCCTTCGCCTCCTGCGGACACTCGCGGGCCCAAGGGCCCTTCTTGCCATAATTGTGGCACGCACCTTTCTTGACGCCCTTCTTGCCACCACCCTTTCTGCCACCTCCCTTGCCGCCACTGCCGGCATCATGCGTTTTGGTGACCAGGGCCGATGAGGACGGCGGGGCCTCACCACCACTACGACGTTGCGCCTCGTTGCGGATGTACTCGGCAGCTGCGCCATAGGTGAGCTTGTCCTCCGCCCATCCACTGAGGACGGTAATGAGGGGACTCCAACTGTTAGGTACAGCCATGAGGAGAGCCATCACCTGCAGTTGAGAGTCGACCTTCCACCCCACATTGTTGCATTGCGAGGCGAGTGACTCAATCTGCTGCATGGCGGCGAGGATGTCTTTGCCCTCCTTGATCCTCACAGTTAGAACCCGCTTCATTGCGAATATCCGGTTTGCAAGTGACGTCGATTGGTGGATGGTGCAAAGCTTTTTCCATGCCTTGTCAGCCAGCATGCTGCCTTGGAAGAAGCCCCATTGGTTCTTGGTAGTAGACGATAGTAGGAGCATGAGCGCCTTGGCATTTTTCTTTGCGAAGGCCTGCTGCTCCTTGTCTGTGAGATAGATCTCAAAGTGCCACCTCCACAGCCCAAAGCCAAGGCCGCCTGCATACTTCTGGATTAGCTGCGACTCTGTTCTCGGCGCCACGTTGCGCTTCTGCTACATGGGTCGTCAGACATTGACAACGAGGTTGTCCTAGACACTCCTCCTGTCCGCCGCGGAAACCGTGAATGTTTGAGACTGCTCAGGGCCGTGGGTACATAAACCTTTGTTGGAAATGTGGTTCCAACATGGCCTGAATACGTCATGAGGTTCACAGCTCTTTGGATAGCAGTCTTAGAGGAAGTGTGCGCTTTCTGGTCGCCACACACTATGTGAGCAGAGTTCTGACAGAAATCATCAACACCCAAAGTTTGAAGAGCTAGAGATCACTTTTGAGTGGATTAATGGACAAAGACCACATCCGAAAAGTTGTAGTGCTAGTCACAAGCTTTCCAACGCACCAAACCACGCATGATCTGGACCACCATAGCGCCCGATACGCGATTCAGAGTGCATAATTGAGTCTCTGTCCTTGACAGAGCACAAGCGTGAGTGACGGGCGCCCAAAGCGCCCTGGACCCCAATGAAGCATCAGACCGCCACAACGGTCACGTCCTTGGCCTCCTCTGCTTCGGCTGCTGCGTCCTGTGACTCTGTAACACCTGCGTTTGCACCGTCGCCCTCCGAAGACGCTTCGTCAGTGTCGGCGTCCGCCGGCTCCTCCTCATTGGTTAGGAGATGGAACCACTCCCCTTGCTTCGGAGATTCCACCATGCCGATGTCACTGCTGCTGCTGCTGTAGGTCTGCTGCTCATCAAATCCAGCGTAATGACTGCTGAATACCTCCTTCTTGCTCACGTCATAGAGCCGGTACGCCTTCAGCGCGTTCTTGTAGCCAAGGAAGAGACACGGCTTGGCGCGTGGGTCCAGTTTCCCGTCGTGCCATTGTGTCGCCTGCACCGTCGTGCGCGCCTTGCACCCAAAGACCTTCAGGTGTGCCACACTTGGCTTGCACCCGCTCCATACCTCCTGCGGCGTCTTCCACCCGCTCTTCCCTTTCAGCATCGCTGTCGGGGTTAGGTTGATGGTGTAGCTTTCCGTACGCACCGCTTCCGCCCAGAAGCTCCGCGGCAATCCCGCGTCTACGAGAATCGTCCACACCATGGTCAGTAGCATCTGGCTTGCCCGCACGTGTGCCTCTCTAGAAGTACCAAATTTAGCTGGTTTGGACCAAAGCCTAAAGCAATTGCGTCCAACTGCATTACGTGCACATATCATGAAGATCCAAGGGTTAGGCACAGTACATAACCACTTGCAGAAAAGTGGACTAAAAAGTGAATACTATCACCCATACCTCAAAGGATAAAGACAAATGTACCAAAAGAATAAAATGAACAATCATTATTATACCTTGTACCATGCATAATATTCTTGTCTTAGATTTTTTTGGCCTGAAAATAGAAAAAACCCTCCTTCAGTTATGGATGATTATTATACGATATGTACATTACGCCATGTAAAGTGTGCATGGTTCACAGAGATGAGGTGTAGAGAAGAAGAAAATTTGTGGCATTGGATAAATGGTCATTTGTAATAAGCTATAACTCTAACTTGATGACAAGTGCCGGAACTGTCGACCTCATACATACAATATAGAAAAAACATAATGAGGCGCTCTTATTGCCTTGTACATTTGAGTCAAGTGACACGTTCAATGCCGCGTTATGAGAGGTTGCATCAAGAAACTGTACCAAGAAGATGGTGGGTCACAAGAATATCGAGGTGCAATCTTGTTATAGTCAAACGGCATTGCACTTCCAATAACTAGTACAAAAACATCCATATTCCAATAATCTTGTGAATATTTCACAAAGGTGGTCTAACTTGTCAAAACGTCCTGCAACAAAAACCAAGATGTCTGGGCAGGTGGCCAAAACACCATCAGTTGTACGACATAAAACGTCTTTGGTTGATGCATGGTGGGTCGCAAGTGTAATGGCAAAACAACCCATGAGAATGACTCGAGGACTTGTGTTAGTCATGGATATAACACTCCTCCCCCGTTTTAATTGCTATGTTCCAGCACATAGGAAGACATAGGTCAATGTTGGCTAGAAATATCTTTGTTCAGATGATTGACATTACGTAGGTTGTCGTAAGGATTTCACCTTTTACGCAATTTGTCATTTCCATACCACTCGACAAGATACTCCATGAATTTTCCACAACGGTGCTGTTCTGAAGTATCTTTGACGGTGTATTCCTTACCCTTGTGTTTTGGTAAGAGGTGGGAGCTACGTGTCTGTACCGCGGAAGTGTTTGTTGAGGTCTCTGTAGGATTCATGTCTACTGATGTGTAACACTAGGTGGATAGCCATGTTGAGTAGTAGTGTGAGTTTAAAGAAAAAATGTGTCTGCATTTCCTCCATCAAAAACAAAGCAAGATACTCAGGTTTAGGTTTGGTGAAATGATCTCCTAAAAGCACATGTTTTCCTCCTACAATGCAACAATGGAAGTAGTACTGAGAGTCACATGTGTAGCTGCAATCATAGGAGGATCTACAACACCGCCACCATCCATGGTAGTAGACATGCCACCGTATGAAAAGGCCACAAGCTCCAACAACACTAGATCTCACTCCCACGTTATGGCTTGAGTGGTCGTGGCATTTATAAGAGAGAAATAGCCGCAACAACAATACTAAATTCGTAGCACAACAGCACTAGAATAGCAAATATATCCACGAGTAGTGTGACAACAATAGTCACATTGCACCAACAAGACTATAACAGCATAATGTGACACCGTAGCAACAGCACAAGTAGTTGTGACAGAATTATAGCATAACCAATAGTAGCATAATGTAGTTGTGTAACTATGCAGAAGTATAGTTGCAAAGCCACTCAGCATTTGCCAGAATTATAACAATTGCCGCTATTCCTCTAAAAGTGGGTGACGAGGTCGCACCATCACCCTTGCCCATGCAAGTTAAAAGAAGGTGAGACCAAAACAAAAGGGGGGGGGGACGAATAAAGGGCACTTTGAAGAGGTTCTTTGGTCTTCCTAACATCAACATAACATCTGTCGACATGAGCATTCCGTTACTTACATCAGTACATTCATTACAGGCATCGTCAGTTCTGACAACTTTTTTGCTAAGATATGTGTTTTTTAAATTTTCAATTCTTCCATGAAAAAAATCTTTCCCCATGATCGGCACATGGGGCTCCCTATTGACAAGGGTAAAGGGCTCGTAGACCCCGGCGTGTCCTCTAAGTTAAGAGCACAAGCCCCTGGTTGCAAACAATCCATGGCATCTAGCCAATGCAAAACAAGATATGAAAACAGCAAAAACTATAAAGTGACACACTTCAATAGTACCAAGAGTGTTGCTAAGAAGTCCATTGGTGTGAACGCTAGCGATCGACATATGGAGTTGATGGAGGCATTCCACCAAGACAAGGTTTCCATATCGGTCATGTCATTGCCATACATAAACAATCCCCCGAGAGGAAGGAGAAAACAGTTGACACACATGCACACAGGTTCAATGTGCTTGAGAAGCAGCTTTGCTACTTCCGGCTCAGATCACCATCTACTACACCAGTACCACCAGTGTGTCACTACTCTCTTGAGGTGGAAGAAATGCTCTCTCATTGTCAGAGACATCCCTCTCAACATCGGTCCTTCAATGTCGTTTCCACCTTTTCCAGTGTCCAAGCTTACCCTCCCCATGGAGCGAAAAACAAAGGACTTGGAGACTCCCCCACCCAGCTATATGAGCGAGCTTTGACTATGGGAAGGTGATGTAGTAAGCCACAAACTCATGATTCAGCACACAGCTAACTACATCACATTCTATTAGTCGAAGCTTATTGTGAGTGAGATAATACACTATGCGCATCTACACATGCCTAAGTTTATAATTTGGACCCTTGACGCCTTCATGTTGGGAAAGCATGTGGTCCTAGTGTTACACCCACATATTCTCATGCTTCCATCACGTCTCGCTTGCCAAGGTATCTCATTTCCTTCACCGCATTTCTTAAGCATAGTGTTATCTCCTCCAAAAGGTAGCAGCCAAGGAGGCGGCCCAAGTGCATGAGGTGGGCCAGCTTGTATTAGTAATGACTATGACACCTCCCACCATGTTCACATCCAGCCCTTCCTCTCATACTCCCTCCTCATCTCCCTCTCCTTCAAAATTCTAGTCTCATGACATTCAAGCATTCACCCCAGAGAAGAAGGATTGTTGAAAGAGATAGAAGAAGATTGAGTTGGCTAGCAATGGCAATAGATGCTCCATCCACAATAACCATTATGGAGGCACTCAGTGTTATATGTAGTGTTAATAGTTTCTTGATTGGAGAAGGATCGCACGCGGATTCAAACTGGTACACGTAAAGTGGACGGCTTCCGGCTCTATACAAGAGTGTCGCGTTGCAACCATGACAGCATCAAAGATGATGGCTTCCTCTAATAATACTACTGACAAGGACTTTTGAGGTTGCTCCGTTAAAAAACTTTTTCAGCTCTCGGTGTGATTGGAATTCAAATAGGTACGGCTGTTTTAGAAGATTCAAGTGGTCCACATTCAGCTTGTCTAGTAAAATTTATTGTCCGTGATTATTTCGGTGGGGGAGCTCACACGTGTTTTGATGAGGATGAGACCGTGCTTGTCATCACTATTTATCTTGATATGTAGCATACTTACCCTCTCCATCAATATCCCGAGCCATTTGCTAAGATTCAAGAAGAGGCCAAGTGCTTCATCATGTGCTGCTCAGTATCAAAAACATTCCATGAAGCAACTGGTACGTACATCATTGACTGTGATGCCACCTGTCACATGATGGACCCTTTGATGCACTTACTTTTTTACCCTCAGTCCTATTTGGCCTGTTTGTTTCTATCCGTATAAATTTTGGTATTTTATTGCCTGTTTCATGCTTGGAGGTTGTGTAGTTTGATGTTTTGTCTAGCCTCCTGAATCAATCATATGTGCTTTTTTGTCCCCACTTAACTACACTTGGTTCGTGCCTATACAAGCATGGGTCTCTTTGTTGATCACTGAGTCATTTCTTTCACAGTTTTTGCTTGCAACCCTTTAGAAATTGTACTCTGTTCCTCCATTGTTGATGATTTATGTTGTGTTGTTCAATGCACTTCTTATTTCTCCTATCCTCTGTAATGTGCAACATGCATGCTTGTCATTTGTGTTCTCTTGCTTAAGCATCGCTATCTGTTGCATTACCGCCTTTGTCATGTGATTATAGCCACTATGTCCAAGCTCATTCAAATGGATTGTTTTATTGATCTTGATGTGGCATCCTTCGAGAAGCCACCTGAGACTTCTTGGTTATTTTGGAGATACATTTAGATGCATCCTAGCACTTATCCTAACTCCTCATCCCAAGCACTACACCTATGGAGCTAGTCCACTCGGGCCTTCTCGGCCCCCTCTGGTCGCGTCTTTGTCAAACCAAGGTCGGTACATCCTTACCATGACTGACATCTTCATCTCGATNGATGACACACATTAAGTTCTGATGTTACGCCAAACGAACATCTATAACTCATCTCAAGTCTCTCATGTGCTTACCTCCCTTTAAGCAACATCATCCTTGCTCCAACCTTTGCAATTTCAGTCGTGATTATGCCCGTATCCGAGTCTTTTATCACCCTCATCTTGATGATCTTCTTTTTTGTCTCTGTTTGCTTATGGTCGTATTCTGACATTGTTTTTGCTGACCTAGGTTAGTCCAATAGTAGTTGTCGACCTTTTGGGTGGGATCTCTACGTCATTTTCTAGCCTACAATGGCGAATACGGAGGCGCTTTGCCCTTAATGTTTTCGTGTGTGCCTATAGCCTTGCTCGTTGGCCAACGTGGAGGAGGGGTCTAAACTAGAAGAAATAATGAATTATACTTGTTTTAAGTCAGATAATGTTAAGCCCATAGCTAAACAAATAAATTCTTTATCCCTTAATATTAATTCATTCTTGAAATGAAACGGCAGTAGGATTTTTTTTCTACCATCATGTTGATTTTTGGTGGGAGATATTTCAGTGTGGCTGAACAGATTCATGAATTCAAAATTTTTTAAGGCCCTTCAAAAAAGGGCACTTTTGCAGCATACCCAGTGTCCTTGCAACTAATCTACAATGTAGAAACTGAACGCAAAAAAGAATGCGGTGGCCACTTTGGCAGAAAATGACTATAATGTCCACCAAATGCATAAAATACTTCTAAGGGCCACTGTTAAAAACTAATGCTCCGGATGTCCATCGAGCCAAATTTTGCATGGGGAACAATATAATACCTCGCATACCCACTTTTGACAACAGCCAAAGTAAGACGACAGCATTAAAACAGGACCCCATTCTCGGCTCTCGGTGCAAGGAAAGCGTGGCAAATGACTTTGCAGGTTCAAGAGTCATTTTTTAAATGGATTTTTAGTCAACACAACAAATCATAATGCAGAGAAAAATGAGATCAGTTGTCTGATGAACCAATCAAACGACAAGTACGGTGTAAAGGTCTGCTTTGTTCAAAATGATAAGGATTATTCTCTCCCTCTCTCTCTCTCTCTCTCTCTCTCTCTCTCTA
>SZWC01002248.1:189886-213533 GCA_023375785.1 Penium margaritaceum
GGTGGAGCAAGCCAGAGAACGGTGGAGCAAGCCAGAGAATGGTGGAGCAAGCCAGAGAAAGGTTGAGCAAGCCAGAGGCAGGTGGAACAAGCCGAAGAAAGGTGGAGCAAGCCAGAGAAAGGTGGAGCAAGCCAGAGATTGGTTGAGCAAGACAGAGATTGGTTGAGCAAGCCAGAGAATAGTGGAGCATTCCAAAGAATGGTGGAGCAAGCCAAAAAATGGTGGAGCAAGCCAGAGAAAGGTGGAGCAAGCCAGAGAACGGTGGAGCAAGCCAGAGAATGGTGGAGCAACCGAGAGATCAGTGGAGCAATTCAGATAATGGTGGAGAAAGCCAGAGAACGGTGGAGCAACTCATGGAAAGGTGGAGCAAGCCAGAGAACGGTTTAGCATGCCAGGGAATGGTGGAGCAAGCCATAGAATGGTGGAGCAAGCCAAAGAACGGTGGGGCAAACCACAGAACGGTTGAGCAAGCCAGAGAACGGTGGAGCAAGCCAAAGAACAATGGAGCAAGCCAAAGAACGGTGGAGCAAGCGAGAGAATGGTGTAGCAAGCCTAAGAACGGTGTAACAAGCCTGAGAACGGTGGAGCAAGCCAGAGAACGGTGGAGCAAGTCAGAGAATGCTGAAGCAAGCCAGGGAATGGTGAAGCAAGCCAGAAAATGGTGGAGCTAGCCAGAGAACGGTGGAGCGAGCGAGAGAACGGTGGAGCAAGGCAGAGAACGGTGGAGCAAGCACGAGAACATTGGAGCAAGCCAAAAAACGGTTGAGCAAGCCACAGAACGGTGGAACAAGCCTGGAATGGTGGAGCAAGCCAGAGAACAGTAAAGCAAGCCAGAGAATGATGGAGCAAGCCAGAGAACGGTGGAGTAAGTCAGAGAACGGTGGAGCAAGCCAGAGATCGGTGGAGCAAGCCAGGGAACAGTGGAGCAAGCCAGAGAACGTCAGAACAAGCAAGAGAACGATGGAGCAAGCCAGAGAATGGTGGAGTAAGCCAGAGAATGGTAGAGGAAGCCAAAGAACATTGGAGCAAGCCAGAGGAAGGTGCAGCAAGGCTGAGAAAGGTGGAGCAAGCCAGGGAAAGATGGAGGAAGCCAGAGAAAGGTGGAGCAAGCCAAAGATTGGTGGAACAAGACAGAGATTGGTTGAGCAAGCCAGAAGATGGTGGAGCAATCCAGGGAACGGTGGAGCAAGCTAGAGAATGATGGAGCAAGCCAGAGAACGGTGGAGCATGCTTGAGAACTGAAAAGCAAGCCAGAGAACGGTGGAGCAAGCCGGAGAACGATGGAGCAAGCTAGAGAATGTTGGAGCAAGCTAGAGAACGGTGGAACAAGCCAGAATAGGGTGGAGCAAGCCAGAGACTGGTGGAAGAAGCCAGAGAACGGTGGAACAAGCTGGAGAATAGTGGTGTAAGCCAGAGAATGGTCGAACAATCAAAAGAAAGGCGGAGTGTTGGTCTGAGGGTGAGTGTGCACCCTGGAGGGTCCCTAGCAGTGGCTGTTTCACACCACCAACTGTTTTTGGAGAGACTGAAACTGTGGAGGCAACTGGTTCCAAGGATGGCAAAAATCTGGTCAGAGAGTGAGGCAATAGTTTCGGCCTCAATTGGATGGGAATTAAAACCATTTCAAGGCTCAAAAGCAGTGGAATTTTATAGCCACTGATCTAAGCTTTCCAGAACACCAAAGCATGCCAGATTTGGAGCTTCCTAGCAGATTCCTTGGCTTCTAGAGTGCTCCTTGGTAGGCTGTCCTTTTCCCACCTAGGAAGGCATCCCTTCCCTCCTCTAGAAGCTTCTGCCCCTTCCTCGATTCCTCAGCTTGCTTCTAGTAGGAGGGAAGGTCTCCAAAAGACCAAGACACTTCTAGATGTCTTGTAGGACAAGTCACCCCTTCTAGAAGGTGTGCCACCTTCCTGGACCCTCACCTGGCCTTCTAGAATCTTAGAGAGGAACTCCAAAGGTTGAGCTAGCTTCCTGGCATCTATTTTCCACCTCCCTTGAGGCAGGGCATAATTTCTTCTTGTGGGACTTAAACCCGGGCCCCTGCCTCTAGAGGTGGACACCATTAACCACTAAGCCACTAAGGCTTGTCTTTTTGGTGTTCCTTTTTGGAGTCACTCCTGCCATGGTGAGGAGCATCATTCCAACAATATCCCCCTTGCGCGTCACCCATGGCAGTTGTCCATGCTCAGCGTGCAATTCAAGAGGCTTGGGAAAGCCCAAGCTCCATACAAGTAGCATCATGCCTGTCCTTGGGTTGTGCCTTTGTCATGGCATCAGCAAGCATGTGCTTTGTGCCGCAATGCACAAGCACCACATCACCCTTTGCAACAAGGTCTCGTGCAAAGTGATGCCGGATCTCTATGTGCTTGGTCCTCCGGTGTAGCACAGGGTTCTTGGTCAGGCTGATGGTACTCATGTTGTCAACATTGAGTGTCGTTGGCTTCTTTTGTGGCACCCCAATCTCCTTGAGCAATCGCCACAGCCATAGTGCCTCCTTTGCGGCTTCCGCGTGCGCAATATACTCCGCCTCAGTGCTGAATAGAGCCACACTGTCCTATTTCCGGCTTGCCCAAGACACCACTGCACCACCAAGCACAAAAACATAGCCTGATGTTGACTTGCAGTCATCAACATCACCTGCCCAGTCAGCATCAGAGTAGCCAACCAACTCGAGAGAGTCAATCCGTGCTCCCCCTCCAAACACAAGTCGCGAATGTGTCGTTGCCTTCAAGTAGCGGAGGATTCTCTATACCGCTTGCCAATGTAGCGGCCCCGGATCAGTAGCATAGCGGCTCACTTGTCCTTCAGCAAAGGCAAGGTCAGGCCGCGTCGCCACCATGGTATACATTATGCTGCCAACTGCAGACTGGTACGGTACTCCAGCCATCTCTACCTTCTCGTCCTCCGTGCTTGGACCCATGCTCAAGCTCAGCTCACATGTCGTTGTCATAGGTGTGCCAATGGGGTTGCACTCCTCCATGTTGTAGCGGCGGAGCACCTCCTGCACATATTTTCTTGGCCCATCTCCAGCGTGCGTGCTTTGCGGTCCCTCTTGATGGCGATGCCAAGGTAGTACTCAAGCTCGCCCATGTCTGTCATCTCGAATTGGCCGCCAAGCTCTTGCTTCAGGCTCTTGAGCTTCCCCTCATCCAAAGACACAATGATGAGGTCATCCACGTAGAGGACGACAATTTGGTGGAGTCCTGGCTGATTACGCACGTACACGCAGTGATCGGCCTCACAGCGCTTGAAGCCAAGCTCACCCATGAAACTATCCATCTTGAGGTACCACATGAGCGGAGCTTGCTTCAGTCCATAGAGCGCCCTGCGAAGCCGGCACACCTTTCCTTGCGGTGCATCCACCCCCTCTGGCACATCTATGTAGACTTCCTTGTCCAGGTCGCCATTGAGGAACGCGGTTTTCACGTCCATTTGGTGGATTTCGTAGTCGCGTGCCGCTGCCACTGAGAGGATAATACTGATGGAGCCAAACTGGGCAACTGGTGCAAAGGTCTCGTGGTAGTGCTCCCCTTTTCTCAGGGCATATCCTTTTGCCACCAGCCGCGCCTTGTACCGCTCCACCTTCCCCTCCTTTGTGAGATTCTTCCAGAAGATCCACTTGGAGCCGATGATTTTCTCGCCCTCCGGCCGGTCAACCAGCTCCCAAGTGCCGTTCTCCTCTTGGGAGGCAAGCTCAGATTTTATTGCTCCCTCCCACTCAGCCCCATCCTTCCGCTGCAGTGCCTCCTTTACAGATTGAGGCTCCTCTTGCATGAAGAAGGCTTGTGCAAAACCCAGTCCAAATGCCCTTGTTGGCATCATACCTTTTTTTCCTTCTTTGCACACGATTTCTCGTGCGGGGCTCTTGAGGCGGTTGTTGTGGTTGCTGTCCCTTTTTGGCGCCATCCTCTCCAAGCGCCTGCTCCCCCTCTCTTGGAGACCTTGGAGACATCTGTTGACTCCCCACCTCCACGTCCATCTCCGGTGCTTCGGATTCCTCATCCGAACTGGCCGGAATAAAGTCTGCCGCTCGCCCATCCCTTAGGCGATGCTCTTTGGTTGGTGGTGATGCAATGATGTCACCCTCATTCACGTCCTCCGACGTCTCCCCCTCAAGGAGTGGCATCCACTCCCCCCTCTTGGAGAGACTTGCCTCCTTGTCTGTCCAACGGCTTTTCTTGTCAAACGTGACATCGCGACTCCGCAAAATCTGTTGGCTCCTTGGGTCAAAGAGCCGATACGCCTTACTTCCGCTCCCATATCCAAGGAAAATACACCGGCGGGTACGCGGGTCCAGCTTGCTCCGTCCCTCACATGCCTGCACCATTGCATGTGCAACACATCCAAACGTGCGGAGGTGACCCACTGCCGGCTTCCTCCCGCTCCACACTTGTTGTGGCGTCTTCCACGCATTGCTCTCCTTGTCCTTCAGCGGCTTGGTCGGCATGAGATTCATGATGTACGCTGCTGTCCTTGCCGCCTCCACCCAATATCATTGTGTAAGGCCCGCGTCGCTCAACATGGATCGCACCATGTTAAGGATTGTGCGAATCGCTCTCTCTGCGACGCCATTCTGTTATGGGGAGTGTGGAGTTGTTTTCTGCCACTCAATCCCCTTGCTCTTCATCCACCCAAGGCACCCCGCATATTCACCGTCGTTGTCACTCCGGAACGCCTTCACCTTCAACTCTGTTTTGCCGCTCCACATCAGCCACAAACTCTTGCATGCACGCAAGGACCTCACTCTTCCACTTCATTGGGTAGAGGTAGAGTTTCTGGCTGTGGTCATCGATGAAGGTGAGGAAGTAGCGAGCTCAGCCGATGGAGTTCTCAAGCGGTCTACACACATCTGTGTATACCACGGCCAGTTTTGCCGATGCACGCATCCCCTTGGCGACATACGGCTGCCGAGTTGATTTGCCAATGATGCATGGCTCACACACGGTCTCCTGGGTTCCATCAAGGCCGCTGATTTGGAGACCGCGCACCACTTCCCTCTTAGCCATCTCCTTCATTGTTGATGGAAAAATGTGGCAGAGTCGGCGGTGCCATAGGTCCAGGTCTCCTCCGTCCTTTGTTGCAAGATTCGCGGCGTTGGACCCCACCCGGCTGCTGAGGATCTTCGCGCGTAGCAGGTACAAGTCCTCCTCCCTCTTGGCACGCGCAATCACCTCACCTTTGCCCTCTTTGCGGATGACGGCCTCCTTCTTTGTGAAGAGCACCTCAAGTCCCTTGTTAGTAAGGCGGCTGACGGAGAGCAGGTTTGACCCTAAGTTAGGCATATGCAGCACATCATAGATTGTGCTCGTGACAGGTTTTGCATCCACAATTGACTCAATGCGGACGTTACCCTCACTGGCGGCCACCTCTGTTTTTCCATTGGCCACCGTCATGCGTCTCTCTGAGGCGCCGTAGGTGACAAATGCTGCCCTGTTGCATTGCGTGTGGTGGCCTGATCCGGAGTCGATGACGACAACTCCAGGATCCTTCAAGTTGGTGGAGTTGTACGCCATAAGGGCGTGCTCATCTTTCTTCCCGCCCCGCTGCGACCGATCTGTTTTCTTCTTGGGACAGTTGTGCGCGTAGTGGCCCTCCTTGCCATAGTTGAAGCACTCCCCCTTCTTGTCACCCTTCTTAGTGCCCTGTTTGGCACCCTTCCACTTGTCGCCTCGGCCTACACTTTGAGGATGAACTGCGTAAGCTGAAGTTGATTCCGCTGCACTCTCTAGACCGCCACGTCGCATCCACTCACTGCGCACGTACTCAGCAACCTTTGGGTACTTCAGCTCGTTGGAAGGCCAGCCACCAAGGACTGTGATCATGGGACTCCAACTATCTGGCAAGGCCAGAAGGAGGATCATAGCTTGCAACTGAGAGTCGACCTCCCAACCCGTGGCCACGCACTCCGCTGTGAAGGAGTCAATCTGCTGCATGATCTCCATGATGTTGTCGCCTTCGTTGGCTCAGAGGGTGACGAGCCGTTTGAAGATGAAGAGCCGATTGGCAAGGTTGTTTGACTGGCAGATGGAGCAGAGTTTTGACCATGCGTCCGCGGCCGAGTACATCCTTGGATGTGCCCAAGTTGTGGTGGGCATAACGAGGACACAAGGAGCGCCAATGCCTTTTTGTTGCGCTTCTTGTATGCCTTCTTCACCTCAGCCGTTGCAGTCTCCGGCGGAGCAGTCTCATCACCTTTTACGAGCTCAAGCGGTCCCTTATCGTCGAGGAAGATCTCAAACTGCCACCTCCATAAGGCAAAGTCTGTCCCATCAAACTTAAGGACAGCGCGGCTGCTCTCTTGCTCGCTAGTTGCCATGTCTTGCTGTTGGGAGCGTGAACTCAAGCTGGCTTTGAACCCCTTAGAGGCGTGGGCCCATAACCCTTTGTTGGTCTGAGGGTGAGTGTGCACCCTGGAGGGTCCCTAGCAGTGGCTGTTTCACACCACCAACTGTTTTTGGAGAGACTGGAACTGTGGAGGCAACTGGTTCCAAGGATGGCAAAAATCTGGTCAGAGAGTGAGGCAATAGTTTTGGCCTCAATTGGATACAAATTAACACTTTTTCAAAGCTCACAAGTAGTGGCATTGTATAGCCACTGATCTAAGCTTTCCGAAACACCAAAGCATGCCAGATTTGGAGCTTCCTAGCAGATTCTATGGCTTCTAGAATGCTCCTTGGTAGGCAGTCCTTTTCCAATCTAGGAAGGCATCTCTTCCCTCCTCTAGAAGCTTCTGCCCCTCCCTAGATTCCTCAGCTTGCTTCTAGTAGGAGGGAAGGTGTCCAGAAGACCAAGACACCTCTAGATGCCTTGTAGGACAAGTCACCCCTTCTAGAAGGTGTGCCACCTTCCTGGACCCTCACCTGGCCTTCTAGAAACTTAAAGAGGAACTCTAGAGGTTCAGCTAGCTTCCGAGCATCTATTTTCCACCTCCCTCGAGGCAGGGCAGAATTTTATCTTGTGGGACTTGAACCCGGGTCCCTGGCTCTAGAGGTGGACACCATTAACCACTAAGCCACTAAGGCTTGTCTTTTTGGTGTTCCTTTTTGGAGTCACTCCTGCCATGGTGAGGAGCATCACTCCAACAGGTTTCAATCAGAGAACGCTGGAGCAAGCCAAGGAAAGGTTGAGCAAGCCAGAGATCGGTGGAGCAACGCAGAGAACGTTGGAGCAAGCCAGGGAAAGGTGGAGCAGGCGAGAGAACAGTGGAGAAAGCCAGAGAATGGTGGAGCAAGTCAGAGAACGGTAGAGCAAGACAGAGAACGGTGGAGCAAACCAGAGAACGGTGGAGCAAGCCAGAGATGAATGGAGCAAGCCAGAGAACTTTGGTGCAGGCCAGAGAACGGTGGAGCAAGCTTGAGAAAGGTGGATCACGCCAAAGAAATGTGGAGCAAGCCAGAGAACTGTGGACCAAGTCAGAGAACGGTAGAGCGAGCCACAGAACAATGGAGCAAGCCACAGAACTGTGGAGCAAGCCAGAGAACGGTGGAGCAAGCCAGAAAACAGTGGAGCAAGCCAGAGAACAGTGAAGAAGGTCCCATAGCAGTGGAGCAAGCAAGTGAACGGTTGAACAACCCAGAGAACAGTGGAGCAAAGCATGGAACGGTGAAGCAAGCCAAAGAATGGTGGAGCTAGCCAGAGAATTGTGGAGCAAGCCAGAGAACGGTGGAGTAGGCCAGACAACGGTGGAGCAATCCAGAGAAAGCTGGAGCAAGCCAGAGAAAGGCGGAGCAAGCCAAAAGAAAGGTGGAGCAAGCCAGAGATAAATGGAGCAAGCCAGAGATTGGTGGAGCAAGACAAAGATTGGTTGAGCAAGCCAGAGAACAGTGGAGCAATCCTGAGAACCATGGAGCAAGCCATAAAACGATGGAGCAAGCCAAGCAAAGGTGGAGCAAGTAAGATAGCGGTAGAGCAAGCCAGAGAATGGAGGAGCAAGCCAGAGAACGGAGGAGCAAGCCAGAGAACAGTTAAGCAAGCCTGAGAACGGTGGAGCAAGCTAGGGAATGATAGAGCAAGCCACAGAATGATGGAGCAAGCAAGAGAAGGGTGGAGCACGTCAGAGAACAGTGGAGCAAGCCAAAGAACGGTGAAGCAAGCCAGAGAACGGTGGAGCAAGTTAGAGAACGGTGGAGCAAGCCAAAGAGCGGTGGACAAAGCCAGAGAATGGTTGAGCAAGCCAAAGAACGGTGTAACAAGCCAGAGAACAGTGGAACAAGCCAGAGAACAGTGGAGCAAGCCAGAGAAAAAAGGTACATGCCAAAGAAAGGTTGAGCAAGCCAGAGAACAGTGGAGTAAGCTTGAGAACGGTGGAGCAAGCCTTGAAACAGTGGAACAAGTCGGAGAACGGTGGAGCGAGCCATAGAACGGCGGAGAAAGCAAAAGAACAGTTGAGCAAGCCAAAGAATGGTGGAGCAAGCCAGAGGACATTGGAGCAAGCTAGAGAACGATGGAGCAAGTCAAAGAACGGTGGTTTAAGTCAGAGAACGATGGAGCAAGCCAGAGAGGATTGAGCAAGTCAGAGAAAGGTGGAGCAAGCCGGAGAACGTTGGAGCAAGCCAGGGAAAGGTGGAGCAAGCCAGAGAACAGAGGAGAAGGCCAAAGAATGGTGGAGCAAGTCAGAGAACGGTGGTGCAAGACAGAGAACGGTGGAGCAAGACAGAGAACGGTGGAGCACGCCAGAGAACAATGGAGCAAGCCAGAGAACGGTAGGGTAAGCCAGAGAACGGTGGAGCAAGCCAGAGAATGGTGGAGCAAGCTAGAGAATGGTGGAGCAAGCCAGAGAATGGTGGAGCAAGCCAAAGAACGGTGCAGCAAGCCAGAAAAACGGTTGAGCAAGCGAGAGAATGGTTGAGAAGGTCAGATAACGATGGATCAAGTCAGAGAACGATGGAACTAGTGAGAGAACAGTGGAGCACGCCATTGAACAGTGGAGTAAGCCAGAGAACAATGGAGCTAACCAGAGAATTGTGGAGCAAGCCATAGAACGGTGAATCAATCCAGATAACGGTGGAGCAAACCAGACAAAGTTGGAGCAAGCCAGGGAAAGGTAGAGCAAGCCAAAGAAAGGTGGAGCAAGCCAGAGATACGTGAAGCAAGAAAGAGATTGGTGGAGCAAGACAGAGATTGGTTGAGCAAGCCAGAGAATGGTGGAGCAATCTTGAGAACCCTGGAGCAATCCATAAAACGATGGAGCAAGCCAAGGAAAGGTGGAGCAAGTCAGATAACGTTGGAGCAAGGGAGATAATGGTGGAACAAGCCAGAGAACGGTGGAGCACGCCCGAGAATGGTGGAGTAAGCCAAAGAACGGTGGAGCAACCCAGGGAAAGGTGGAGCAAGCCAGAGAACGGTGGAGCAAGCCAGAGAACAGTGGAGCAAGCCAGAGAACGGTAGAGCAAGCCAGAGAACAATGGAGTAAGCCAGAGAATGGTGGAGCAAGCGAGAGAACGGTGGAGCACGCCTGAGAATGGTGGAGCAAGCGAGAGAACGGTGGAGCACGCCTGAGAATGGTGGAGCAAGCGAGAGAACGGTGGAGCACGCCTGAGAATGGTGGAGCAAGCGAGAGAACGGTGGAGCACGCCAGAGAACGGTGGAGAAAGCCGAGGAATGGTGGAGCAAGCCAGAGAACGGTGCAGCAAGCCAGAGAATGGTGGAGCAAGCCAGAGAACGGTGGAGCAAGCCAGAGAACAATGGAGCAAGCCAAAGAAAAATAGAGCAAGCCAGAAAACAGTGGAGCAAGCTAGAGAACGGTGGAGCAAGCCTGAGAACGGTGGAGCAAGCCCGAGAAAGGTGGAGCAAGCCAGAGAACAGTTGAGCAAGCCAAAGAACAGTGGAGCAAGTCAGAGAATGATGGAGGAAGGCAGAAAACGGTGCAGCAAGCCAGAGAGCTGTGGAGCAAGTCTGAGAACGGTGAAGCAAGGCAGGGAATAGTGGAGCAAGCCAAAGAACGGAGGAGCAAGCCAGAAAATGGTAGAGCAAGCCAGAGAACGGTGGAGCAAGCCAGAGAATGGTGGAGCAAGCCAGAGAACAGTGGAGCAAGCTAGAGAATGGTGGAGCAAGCCAGAGAATGGTGGAGCAAGCCAGAGAACGGTGGAGCAAGCTAGATGAAATTGTAGCAAGGCTGAGAAAGGTGGAGCAAGCCAGAGAAAGGTGAAGCAAGCCAGGGAATGGTGGAGCAAGCTTGAGAACGTTGGAGCCAGCCAAACAACGGTGGAACAATCTAGAGAGTGATGCAGCAAGCCAGAGAGCAGTGGAGCAAGCCAGAGAACGGTGGAGCAAGGAAGAGAACGGTGGAGCAAAGCAGAAAACAGTGGAGAAAGCCAGAGAATGGTGGACTAAGCCAGAAAACAGTGGAGCAAGGCAGAGAACAGTGGAGGAAGCCAGAGAACGATGGAGCAAGCCAGAAAACGGTGGAGCAAGCCAAAGAATGGTGGAGCAAGCCAGAGAACGGTGGAGTAAGCCAGAGAACGGTGGAGCAAGCTAAAGAACGATGGAGCAAGCCAGAAAATGGTCAAGCAGAGCTGAAAACGGTGGAGAAAGCCAGAGAATGGTGAACCAAACCAGAGAATGGTGAAGCAAGTCAGAGAATGGTGGAGCAAGCCAGAGGACAATGGAGCAAGTCAGAGAACGGTGGACCACGCCCGAGAACGGTGGAGTAAGCCAGAGAACGGTGGACCAATCCAGAGAAAAGTGGAGAAATCCAGAGAACGGTGGAGCAAGTCATACAACGGTGGAGCAAGCTAGAGAACGGTGGAGCAAGGCAGAGAACGGTGGAGCAAGCCAGAGAACGGTGGACCAATCCAGAGAAAAGTGGAGAAATCCAGAGAACGGTGGAGCAAGTCATACAACGGTGGAGCAAGCTAGAGAACGGTGGAGCAAGGCAGAGAACGGTGGAGCACGCCAGAGAACAATGGAGCAAGCCAGAGTAAGGTGTAGCAAGCCAGAGAACAGTGGAGCAAGCCTAAGAACGGTGTAGCAAGCCTGAGAACAAGGGAGCAAGCCAGAGAACCGTGGAGCAAGCCAGAGAACGGCGGAGCAAGCCAGGAAATGGTAGAGCAAGCCAGAGAATGGTGGAGCAAGCCAAAGAATGGTGGAGCAAGCCAGAGAACGGCGGAGCAAGCCAGGAAATGGTAGAGCAAGCCAGAGAATGGTGGAGCAAGCCAAAGAATGGTGGAGCAAGCCAGAGAACGGTGGAGCAAGCCAGAGAATTGTGGAGGAAGCCAAAGAGAAATTGAGCAAGCCAGAGAACGATGGAGCAAGCCAGAGAACTGTGGAGCAAGCCTGAGAATGGTCGAGCAAGCCTAAGAACGGTGGAGCAAGCCAGAGAACGGTGGAGCAAGGCAGAGAAGGGTGGAGCAAGTCAGAGGATGGTGGAGCGAGCCAGAGAACGGTTGAGCAAGCCAGAGAACTGTTGAGCAAGCTAGAGAACGGTGGAGCAAGCTAGATAATGGTGAAGAAAGCCAGAGAATGGTGGAGCAAGCCAAAGAATGGTGGAGCAAGCCAGAGAACGGTGGAGCAAGCTAGGGAAAATGTAACAAGGCTTAGAAAGGTGGAGCAAGCCAGAGAAAGGTGGAGCAAGCCAAAGATAGGTGGAGCAAGACGGAGATAGGTTGAGCAGGCAAGAAGATGGTGGAGAAATCCATAAAACGGTGGAGCAAGCCAGAGAATGGTGGACCAAGCCAGAGAACGGTGGAGCAGCCACAAAACGATGGAGCAAGCCCAAGAACAGTGGAGCAAGACAGAGAACCGTGGAGCAAGCCAAAGAACGATGGAGCAAGCCAGAGAACGTTGGAGCAAGCCAGAGAACGGTGGAGCAAGCCAGAGGAAGGTGAAGACATCCGAAGAATGGTTGAGTATGCCAGAGAGCGGTGGAGGAAGCCATAGAATGGTGGAAAAAGACAGAGTACAGTGGAGCAAGCCAGCGAACGGCCGAGCAACCCTGAGAGCGGTGGAGCAATCTAGAGAACAGTGGAGCAAGCCACAGAAAAATGGAACAGGCAAGAGAATGGTTGAGGAAGCGAGAAAACGGTGGAGAAACCTTAAGAATGGTGGAGCAAGCCAGAAAACAGTGGAGCAAGCTAGAGTATGGTGGAGCAATCCATAAAACAATGGAGCAAGCAAGAGAACGGTGGAGCAAGCCAGAGAATGGTGCAGCAAGCCAGAGAGCGTTGGAGCAAGCTAACGAACAGAGAAGAACGTCAAACAATGGTGGTATAAGCCAGAGAACAATGGAGCAAGCCAGGGAAAGGTATAGCAATTTAAAGAACGGTGGAGCAAGTGAAGAAACATTTGAGCAAGCCAGGGAAAGGTGGAGCATGCCAGATCAAAGTGGAGAAAGCCAAAGAATAATAAAGCAAGTCAGAGAACTGTGGACCAAGCCAAAGAACAGTGGAGCAAGCCAAAGAGTGGTGTAGCACGCCAGAAAACAATAGAGCAAGCCAGAGAATGGTCGATTAAGTCAGAGAACGGTGGAGCTAGCCAAAGAACGGTGGAGCAAGCCAGAGAACAATGGAGCAAGCCAGAGAAAGGTGGAGCAAGCCAGAGAACGGTGGACCAAGGGAGAAACGGTGGAGCAAGCCAGAGAAATGTGCAGCAAGTCAGAGAACGGTGGAGAAAGCCAAAAAACAGTGGACCAGACCAGAGAAGGAAGGAGCAAGCCAGAGAACGGTGGAGTAAGCGAGAGAATGGTACAGCAACCTAGGGAAAGGTGGAGCAAGCAAGAGAACCATGGAACACGCGAAGGAATGGTGGAGAAAGCCACAAAATGGTACAACAAGCCAGACAACGGTAGAGCAAGCCAGAGAATGGTGGAGCAAGCGAGAGAACGGTGGAGCAAGCCAGAAAACAATGGAGCAACCCAGAGATTGGTGGAGCAAGCCAGAGAACGGTGGAGCAAGCCTGAGAACGGTGCAGCAAGCCAAAGAACTATGGAGCATGCCAGAGAACGGTGGAGAAAGCCAGAAACAGTGGAGCAAGCCAAAGAACGGTAGAGCAAGCTAGAGAACAGTGGACCAAGCAAGAAAACGGTAGAACAAGCCATAGAACGGTGCAGCAAGCCAGAGAACGGTGGAGCAAGCCAGAAAGTGGTGGAGCAAGTCACAGAATGGTGAAGCAAGCCAGAGAACGGTGGAGCAAGCCAGAGAAAGGTTGAGTAAGCCAGAGGCAGGTGGAACAAGCCAGAGAAAGGTGGAGCAAGCCAGAGAAAGGTGGAGCAAGCCAGAGATTGGTGGAGCAAGATAGAGATTGGTTGAGCAAGCCAAAGAACAGTGGAGCATTCCAGAGAACGGTGGAGCATGCCACAAAATTGTGGAGCAAGCCAGAGAAAGGTGCAGCACGTCAGAGAACGGTGGAGCAGGCCAGAGAATGGTGGAGCAACCGAGAGATCGGTGGATCAAGCCAGAGAACAGTGGAGTAAGATAGAGAACGGTGGAGCAACCCAAAGAAAAGGTGGAGCAAGCCAGATAACAGTTGAGCATGCAAGGGAATGGTGAAGCAAGCCATAGAATGGTGGAGCAAGCCAAAGAACGGTGGAGCAAACCACAGAACGGTTGAGCAAGCCAGAGAACGGTGGAGCAAGCCAGAGAACAATGGAGCAAGCCAGAGAACGGTGGACCAAGCAAGAGAATGGTGTAGCAAGCCTAAGAACGGTTGAGCAAGCCTGAGAATGGTGGAGCAAGCCAGAGAACGGTGGAGCAAGTCAGAGAATGGTGAAGCACGCCAGGGAATGGTGGAGCAAGCCAGAAAACGGTGCAGCAAGCCAGAGAACGGTGGAGCGAGCGAGAGAACAGTGGAGCAAGCCAGAGAACGGTGGAGCAAGCCAAAGAACAATGGAGTAAGCCAGAGAACGGTGGAGCAAGCCAAAGAACAATGGAGTAAGCCAGAGAACGGTGGAGTAAGCCAGAGAACGGTGGAGTAAGCCAGAGAACGGTGGAGTAAGCCAGAGAACGGTGGAGTAAGCCAGAGAACGGTGGAGTAAGCCAGAGAACGGTGGAGTAAGCCAGAGAACGGTGGAGTAAGCCAGAGAACGGTGGAGTAAGCCAGAGAACGGTGGAGTAAGCCAGAGAACGGTGGAGTAAGCCAGAGAACGGTGGAGTAAGCCAGAGAACGGTGGAGTAAGCCAGAGAACGGTGGAGTAAGCCAGAGAACGGTGGAGTAAGCCAGAGAACGGTGGAGTAAGCCAGAGAACGGTGGAGTAAGCCAGAGAACGGTGGAGTAAGCCAGAGAACGGTGGAGTAAGCCAGAGAACGGTGGAGTAAGCCAGAGAACGGTGGAGTAAGCCAGAGAACGGTGGAGTAAGCCAGAGAACGGTGGAGTAAGCCAGAGAACGGTGGAGTAAGCCAGAGAACGGTGGAGTAAGCCAGAGAACGGTGGAGTAAGCCAGAGAACGGTGGAGTAAGCCAGAGAACGGTGGAGTAAGCCAGAGAACGGTGGAGTAAGCCAGAGAACGGTGGAGTAAGCCAGAGAACGGTGGAGTAAGCCAGAGAACGGTGGAGTAAGCCAGAGAACGGTGGAGTAAGCCAGAGAACGGTGGAGTAAGCCAGAGAACGGTGGAGTAAGCCAGAGAACGGTGGAGTAAGCCAGAGAACGGTGGAGTAAGCCAGAGAACGGTGGAGTAAGCCAGAGAACGGTGGAGTAAGCCAGAGAACGGTGGAGTAAGCCAGAGAACGGTGGAGTAAGCCAGAGAACGGTGGAGTAAGCCAGAGAACGGTGGAGTAAGCCAGAGAACGGTGGAGTAAGCCAGAGAACGGTGGAGTAAGCCAGAGAACGGTGGAGTAAGCCAGAGAACGGTGGAGTAAGCCAGAGAACGGTGGAGTAAGCCAGAGAACGGTGGAGTAAGCCAGAGAACGGTGGAGTAAGCCAGAGAACGGTGGAGTAAGCCAGAGAACGGTGGAGTAAGCCAGAGAACGGTGGAGTAAGCCAGAGAACGGTGGAGTAAGCCAGAGAACGGTGGAGTAAGCCAGAGAACGGTGGAGTAAGCCAGAGAACGGTGGAGTAAGCCAGAGAACGGTGGAGTAAGCCAGAGAACGGTGGAGTAAGCCAGAGAACGGTGGAGTAAGCCAGAGAACGGTGGAGTAAGCCAGAGAACGGTGGAGTAAGCCAGAGAACGGTGGAGTAAGCCAGAGAACGGTGGAGTAAGCCAGAGAACGGTGGAGTAAGCCAGAGAACGGTGGAGTAAGCCAGAGAACGGTGGAGTAAGCCAGAGAACGGTGGAGTAAGCCAGAGAACGGTGGAGTAAGCCAGAGAACGGTGGAGTAAGCCAGAGAACGGTGGAGTAAGCCAGAGAACGGTGGAGTAAGCCAGAGAACGGTGGAGTAAGCCAGAGAACGGTGGAGTAAGCCAGAGAACGGTGGAGTAAGCCAGAGAACGGTGGAGTAAGCCAGAGAACGGTGGAGTAAGCCAGAGAACGGTGGAGTAAGCCAGAGAACGGTGGAGTAAGCCAGAGAACGGTGGAGTAAGCCAGAGAACGGTGGAGTAAGCCAGAGAACGGTGGAGTAAGCCAGAGAACGGTGGAGTAAGCCAGAGAACGGTGGAGTAAGCCAGAGAACGGTGGAGTAAGCCAGAGAACGGTGGAGTAAGCCAGAGAACGGTGGAGTAAGCCAGAGAACGGTGGAGTAAGCCAGAGAACGGTGGAGTAAGCCAGAGAACGGTGGAGTAAGCCAGAGAACGGTGGAGTAAGCCAGAGAACGGTGGAGTAAGCCAGAGAACGGTGGAGTAAGCCAGAGAACGGTGGAGTAAGCCAGAGAACGGTGGAGTAAGCCAGAGAACGGTGGAGTAAGCCAGAGAACGGTGGAGTAAGCCAGAGAACGGTGGAGTAAGCCAGAGAACGGTGGAGTAAGCCAGAGAACGGTGGAGTAAGCCAGAGAACGGTGGAGTAAGCCAGAGAACGGTGGAGTAAGCCAGAGAACGGTGGAGTAAGCCAGAGAACGGTGGAGTAAGCCAGAGAACGGTGGAGTAAGCCAGAGAACGGTGGAGTAAGCCAGAGAACGGTGGAGTAAGCCAGAGAACGGTGGAGTAAGCCAGAGAACGGTGGAGTAAGCCAGAGAACGGTGGAGTAAGCCAGAGAACGGTGGAGCAAGCCAAAGAAAGGTGGAGCAAGCAAGAGATTGGTTGAGCAAGACAGAGATTGGTTGAGCAAGCCAGACGACGGTGGATAAATCCAGAGAATGGTGGAGTAAGCTAGAGAATGTTGGAGCAAGCTAGAGAACGGTGAGCAAGCTTCAGAATAGTGGAGGAAGCCAGAGAACGGTGGAGCAAGCCAGACCAATGCAGCAAGTCAGAGAACGGTGGAGCAAGCCACAGAACGGTGGAACAAGCAAGAGAACTGTGGAGCAAGCCAGAGAATGGTGGAGAAAGCCAGAAAACGGTGGAGCAAGCAAGAGAACGATGGAGCAAGCTAGAGAACGGTGGAGTAAGCCAGAGAACGGTGGAGCAACCCAGGAAAAGGTAGAGCAAGCTAGAGAACGGTGGAGCAAGCCAGAGAATGGTGAAGCAAGCCGTAGAACGGTGGAGAAAGCTAATGAATGGTGAAGCAAGCCAGAGAATGGTGGAGCAAGCCAGAGAACGGTGGAGCAAGCCAGAGAACGGTGGAACAAGCCAGAAAACGGTCGAGCAAGCCTGACAATGGTGGAGCCAGCCTGAGAACGGTGGAGCAAGCCAGAGAACGGTGGAGCAAGCCAGAGAACCATAGATAAAGCCAGAGAAAGGAGGAGCATGCGAGAGAAAAGTGGAGCAAGCAAGAGAACGGTGGAGCAAACGAGAGAACGGTGGAGTAATCCAAAGAAAGCTGGAACAAGTCAGAGAACGATGGAGCAAGCCAGAGAGTGGTGGAGCAAGCCAGAGAACGGTGGAGCAAGCTAGAGAATGGTGGAGCAAGCCAGAGAACAGAGGAGCAAGCCAGAGAACGGTGGAGCAAGCCAGAGAACGGTGGAGCAAGCCAGAGAAGGGTGGAAGATGGAGCAAACCACAGAACGGTGGAGTAAGCCAGAAAACGGTGGAGTAAGATGGAGAACAGTGGAGCACGCTAGGGAACGGTGAAGCAAGCCAAAGAACGGTGGAGCACGCTAGAGAACGGTGGAGCAAGCCAAAGAATGGTGGAGCAAGCAAGAGAACGGTAGAGAAAGTCAGAGAACGGTGGAGCAAGCCAGAGAACTGTTGAGCAAGCCAGAGAACAGTGGAGAAATCCAGAGAACAATGGAGCAAGCGAGAAAAAGGTAGAGCAAGCCAGAGAACGGTGGAGCAAGCTAGAGAAAGTTGAAGCAAGCGAGAGAAAGGTAAAGTAAGCTAGCGAATGGTGGAGCAAGCCAGAAATCAGTGGAGCAAGCTAGAGAAAGATAGAGCAAGCCAAACAACAGTGAAGCAAGCCAGAGAACGGTGATGCAAGCCACAGAACAGTGGAGCAAGCCACGGAATGGTTGAGCAAGCCAGAGATCAGTGGAGCAAGCCAGGGAAACATTGCGAAATCCAGAGAACGGTGGAGCAAGCCAGGGAAAGGTGAAGCAAGTGCGAGAACGGTGGGGCCAGCCAGGGAATGGTAGAGCAAGCCAGGGAACGGTGGAGCAAGCCAGAAAATCGTGGAGCAAGTCAGAGAACGTTGGAGCCAGCTTGAGAACGGTGGAGCAATCTAGAGAAAGGTTGAGCAAGCCAGAGAAAGGAAGAGCAAACCAGAGAAAGTTGTGTCGGGATGAGATCCGTGTGGTGCGGTCCCGACATTTGTCTGATCGTCTCTAGTGGTTCACGTCTACTGTTTTGGGCGATTGTGAGACCGAGCGTGAGCTTTCTGATCGCCTCACGCTATGTGAGCACGAATTGAGAGACAGTCAGTTTGCGAAGGGAATAACGTCATTTTGCGTTAGTTTTTTAACATGGACATGATCACAACATTTATAGGGCTAGTCATGAGCTTTCGAGCGCACCAAACTGCGCGCGATTCGACCAAGCGTAGCTCAAGTTATGCTTGTCGAAGCGCAGGTCTCACCCACCACAGAAGCCTGACGCCGCCAGTCGCCGTGGCGCCTTCATTCACGTGCAAAGCGCCTTTCCCAAGGCGCATGTCCCATTGCACATGGTGTGGGGGTCCCCTGCACTTTTTCCACGCACCCTACCCACTTTTGGGTTGTGTTTGGTGATGGGGTGTGACGAGGTTCGAAACCTGTCCGCGGACCTGCAGTCAGAATTTTGACTAAGTCCCCGAGTAACAAAACGTACTCCTGAGTTTCGGACGTCGAGCCAGGATTTTGGCTAAGTCCCTCAGTAGAGGTGCTCCGGTGGATGATCCACCTGATCAGGCGGATCATCCACCGGACGCCTCGGCAGGCCTATCGGAGAATTTTCTCCAGATGGTATTTTTGTTACTCGATCCGGTCGATTCTCGACCGGATTTCGAGTCGCAGCCGGCTCCCAAAGCCGCTGCGCATACCCCAACTTTGGAAAGCAATATCTCCCTCGATACTTGTCCGATTCCGGTGAAGCAACTTCCACCGGATTGAGCGACTTGTCAAATTTAAGGGTCAATCCTCCATTTCAGGATCCGAGGAATTGTCAAGTCGCCAGATCCGCCGGAGTGGAGTTTCCTTTTTCTGGCGGCTCGTCAGCGCCTCCCGGCGCCACACTTGAGCATGCGGAGTGGCAATTTTTCAACATTCTCCCCCTTGCACCTGCCATGCCTGCTGCTCCTGCTTGCTCTCACTCATCTTCCGCTGCGCCCTCCAGCCCGTCATAGCTGGTCATCCCATGTCCGGCCACGCTCATCGCGTGCCGGTCCGCGGTTTGCGCTTTGGTCAAGCAATCCGCAAGCATGTTGTGCGTGCTGCAGTGTTGCAGCACCACCTGCCCCTTCTCGACCATGTCCCGTGCGTAGTGATAACGCTCGTCGATGTGGTTTGACCTCCTGTGCTGCGTCGTGTTGTTGGTCAGCAAGATGGAGCCGGTGTTGTCCTCTTGCACCACCGTAGGCTCCAGCTGCGGCACGCCCAGCTCCCCCAGCAACCTGCAAAGCCACACCGCCTCCTTGACCGCCTCGGCCAGCGCGATGTACTCTGGTTCCACTGTGGAGGTGGCGACGCAGTCCTGCTTCCTGCTGCACCACGAGACCGCTGCACCAGCGAGGAAAAACACGTAGCCGGATGTGGACTTCCGCTTGTCCACATCCCCAGCGTAGTCTGCATCCGTATAGCAGACCAGACGCAAGGGGTCCACTCGCCCCTTGCCGTCGAAGCTCAGGCGCGCGTGCCGCGTTGCCTGCAGGTAGCGAAGGATGCGCTTGACCGCCTGCCAGTGTAGTGGCCCTGGTCCGCCACGTACCTGCTCACTTGGCCCACCGCGTAGGCCAGGTCTGGTCGAGTCGCCACCATGGCGTACATGAGGCTGCCCACGGCCGATTTGCGCAAGAGGCCCTCGGGCCTCTTGCACGGTTGTCGGTTCCGTTAATGCAGCTAGCATGCACCGTGTCATGCCGATCCATCAACCGATGCCTGGATCAAAACGCTTCCCCGCTCTCCGCTGCCTCCCGCTGTGGCGCAGTAGTCTTGGCGGCGTCTTGTTGCTCTGCTGCGATCCTTCCGACTCAGCCCGCTCCGGTGAATCATCGACCGGACGGCTCCTCGCGGATTCCTCCCGCTCCGGTGAACCATCAACCGGACGAGCGGCGCGTCCGGAGGATTTTTCTCCAATGCCCAACGTGAACTCCGCCGCGAATGCACGCTTCGGCACCCGCGGTGCCTCCTTCGAAGGATCATTCCGCCGAATCTCCAGCCCAGCTGCATCGTCGTCGGAGTCCTTTGCATCAGCTGTTGCACCTGCTGCACCGCTGCGCTCCGACGCCGCATCATCGACCTCCGCGTCCGCCGGCTCCTCCTCGTAGTCAAGGAGCTGGAACCACTCCCCCTGTTTTGGAGTGTTCCCGACGCTCATGTCGTTGCTGCTCCTGTTGAAGCTCTGCTGCTTGTCGAACTCGACGTCACGGCTGCGGATGATCTCTTGCGTGTGCGGGTCCCAGAGCCGATACGCCTTTTGCGCGCTCTCGTAGCCGAGGAACAAGTACGGCTTCGCCCGCGGTTCCAGCTTGCTCTTGCGTCGTTGCGCCGCGTGCACCATCGCGTGTACCTTGCACTCGAACACCTTCAGGTGCGCCACGTTTGGCTTGCGCCCGCTCTAAACCTCTTGCGGCGTCTTCCAGCCGCCCTTGCCCTTCAGCACCGCTGTTGGGGTGAGGTTGATGGTGTAGCTCACTGTACGCACAGCCTCTGCCCAGAACCCTCGCGGCAACCCCGCATCCACAAGCATGGTCCGCACCATGTTGAGCAGCGTCTGATTCGCCCGCTCCGCCATTCCGTTGGACTGTGGCGAGTACGGCGTAGTGGGTTCCCACTTGATGCCCTGCTACTTCATCCACCCGCTGCAGCCCACGTACTCTCCGCCATTGTCGCTGCGTAGCGCTCTCAACTTCCGGCCAGTCTGCCTCTCCACTGCTGCGACGTACTCCTTCAGTCGGTCCAGGACCTCGCCCTTCCTCTTCATGAAGTACACGTAGAGTTTTCTGCTGCAATCGTCAATGAAGGTGACAAAGTATCTCAAGCCGCCGTTTGACAGCGTTTTGAATGGTCCGCACACATCGCTGTGCACGACCTCCAATAGGTCCTTTGCGCGAGCCTCGTTCTCGTTGAACGGCTTGCACCGCTCCTTGCCCAAAACGCAAGGCTCGCACTTTTTGTGCGCTGCTGCATCTGCTGCCGCGTCTGCACAATCGATGATGAGGTCGCGCACCATGTCGCGTTTTGCCATCTCCTTAACGGTTGCGGGCGCCGAATGCCCCAACTGTTGGTGCCAGAGCTCCAGATCAGCACTTCCTCCCTTGGCCATGTTGACGACGCGCTCCTGCAAATCTGTTGCATCTGATGCCGCGGGGACCACCTTGGTCTCCACGATGTACAGACCGCCCTCGCGCTTTGCCTCCAGCACGACCTCGCCGTCGCCGTCGATGCGCACCACTACGCCTTTCCTACGGAAGAGCACCTCATACCCCTTGTCCGTCAAGCGGCTGACACTCAAAATGTCAGCCAGGCCGGGGACGTGCTACACATCACGAATTGTGCACAACTCCTTACCGCCCACCACGACTTCCACCTCCAGGTCACCTTGGCTGGCCGCCGGCTTGACATTGTCATTCGCGACCACCATTGACTTGGAGGACTTCTCGTAGGTGACGAATCCCACCTTCTCGACTTGGGTGTGCTCCTTGGCCCCGGAATCCAGGCACCGCCTGTTGGCCTTCTTGAGGAAGTGGTTCTTGTTGCCATTGAGGAGCAACCTACCCTTACTATTTTTGCCGCCGGTCTTCGCTGTTGGCCTGAGGGTGAGTGTGCACCCTGGAGGGTCCCTAGCAGTGGCTGGTTCACACCACCAACTGTTTTTGGAGAGACTGAAACTATGGAGGCAACTGGTTCCAAGGATGGGAAAATCTAGTCAGAGAGTGAGGCAATAGTTTTGTCCTCAATTGGATGGGAATTAACACTTGATCAAGGCTCACAAGCAGTGGCATTTTATAGCCACTGATCTAAGCTTTCCAGAACACCAAAGTATGCCAGATTTGGAGCTTCCTAGCAGATTCTATGGCTTCTAGAGTGCTCCTTGGTAGGCTGTCCTTTTCCCACCTAGGAAGGCATCCCTTCCCTCCTCTAGAAGCTTCTGCCCCTTCCTAGATTCCTCAGCTTGCTTCTAGTAGGAGGGAAGGTGTCCAGAAGACCAAGACACCTCTAGATGCCTTGTAGGACAAGTCACCCCTTCTAGAAGGTGTGCCACCTTCCTGGACCCTCACCTGGCCTTCTAGAAACTTAAAGAGGAACTCTAGAGGTTGAGCTAGCTTCCTGGCATCTATTTTCCACCTCNATGCCAGATTTGGAGCTTCCTAGCAGATTCTATGGCTTCTAGAGTGCTCCTTGGTAGGCTGTCCTTTTCCCACCTAGGAAGGCATCCCTTCCCTCCTCTAGAAGCTTCTGCCCCTTCCTAGATTCCTCAACTTGCTTCTAGTAGTAAGGAAGGTGTCCAGAAGACCAAGACACCTCTAGATGCCTTGTAGGACAAGTCACCCCTTCTAGAAGGTGTGCCACCTTCCTGGACCCTCACCTGGCCTTCTAGAAACTTAAAGAGGAACTCTAGAGGTTGAGCTAGCTTCCTGGCATCTATTTTCCACCTCCCTTGAGGTAGGGCAGAATTTCATGTTGTGGGACTTGAACCCAGGCCCCTGTCTCTAGAGGTGGACACCATTAACCACTAAGCCACTAAGGCTTGTCTTTTTGGTGTTCCTTTTTGGAGTCACTCCTGCCATGGTGAGGAGCATCATTCCAATAATCTCCCCCTTGCGCGTCACCCATGGCAGTTGTCCATGCTCAGCGTGCAACTCAAGAGGCTTGGGAAAGCCCAAGCTCCATACAAGTAGCATCATGCCTGTCCTTGGGTTGCGCCTTTGTCATGGCATCAGCAAGCATGTGCTTTGTGCNGCAATGCACAAGCACCACATCACCCTTTGCAACAAGGTCTCGTGCAAAGTGATGCCGGATCTCTATGTGCTTGGTCCTCCGGTGTAGCACAGGGTTCTTGGTCAGGCTGATGGCACTCATGTTGTCAACATTGAGTGCCGATGGCTTCTTTTGCGGCATCCCAATCTCCTTGAGCAATCGCCGCAGCCATAGTGCCTCCTTTGCGGCTTCCGCGAGCGCAATATACTCCGCCTCAGTGCTGGATAGAGCCACACTGTCCTGCTTCCGGCTTGCCCAAGACACTGCTGCACCACCAAACACAAAAACATAGCCTGATGTTGACTTGCGGTCATCAACGTCACCTGCCCAGTCAGCATCAGAGTAGCCAACCAACTCGAGGGAGTCAGTCCGCGCTCCCCCTCCAAACGAAAGTTGCGAATGTGTCGTTGCCTTCAAGTAGCGGAGGATTCTCTGCACCGCTTGCCAATTTAGCGGCCCCGGATCAGCAACATAGCGGCTCACTTGTCCTTCAGCAAAAGCAAGGTCAGGCCGCGTCGCCACCATGGCATACATTATGCTGCCAACTGCGGACTGGTACGGTACTCCAGCCATCTCCGCCTTCTCATCCTCCGTGCTCGGGCCCATGCTCAAGCTCAGCTCACATGTCGTTGTCATAGGTGTGCCGATGGGGTTGCACTCCTCCATGTTGTAGTGGCGGAGCACCTCCTACACATGTTTTTCTTGACCCATCTCCAGCGTGCGTGCTTTGCGGTCCCTCTTGATGGCGATGCCAAGGTAGTACTCAAGCTCGCCCATGTCTGTCATCTTGAACCGGCCGCCAAGTTGTTGCTTCAGGCTCTTGAGCTCCCCCTCATCCGAAGACACAAGGATGAGGTCATCCACGTAGAGGACGACAATTTGGTGGAGTCCTGGCTGATTACGCACGTACACGCTGTGATCAGCCTCGCAGCGCTTGAAGCCAAGCTCACCCATGAAACTATCCATCTTGAGGTACCACATGAGCGGAGCTTGCTTCAGTCCATAGAGCGCCCTGCGAAGCCGGCACACCTTCCCTTGCGGCGCATCCACCCCCTCTGGCACCTCCATGTATACTTCCTTGTCCAGGTCGCCATTGAGGAACGCGGTTTTCACGTCCATTTGGTGGATTTCGTAGTCGCGTG
>SZWC01002248.1:215556-236262 GCA_023375785.1 Penium margaritaceum
GTTGGCGGCGTTGGACCCCACCCGGCTGCTGAGGATCTTTGCGCGTAGCAGGTACAAGTCATCCTCCCTCTTGGCACACGCAATCACCTCACCTTTGCCCTCTTTGCGGATGACGGCCTCCTTCTTTGTGAAGAGTACCTCAAGTCCCTTGTCGGTAAGGCGGCTGACGGAGAGCAGGTTTGCCCCAAAGTTAGGCATATGCAGCACATCATAGATTGTGCTCGTGACAGGTTTTCCATCCACAATTGACTCAATGCGGACGTTACCCTCACCGGCGGCCACCTCTATTTTTCCATTGGCCACCGTCATGCGTCTCTCCGAGGTGCCGTAGGTGACAAATGCCGCCCTGTTGCATTGCGTGTGGCGGCCTGATCCGGAGTCGATGACGACACTCCCGGATCCTTCAAGTTGGTGGAGTTGTACGCCATAAGGGTGTGCTCATCTTTCTTCCCGCCCCGCTGCGACCGATCTGTTTTCTTCTTAGGACAGTTGCGCGCGTCATGGTCCTCCTTGCCGCAGTTGAAGCACTCCCCCTTCTTGTCACCCTTCTTAGTGCCCTGTTTGGCACCCTTCCACTTGTCGCCTCGGCCTCCACTTTGAGGATGACCCGTGTAAGCTGAACTTGATGCCGCTGCACTCTCTCGACCACCACGTCGCATCCACTCATTGCGTACGTACTCAGCAACCTTGGGGTACTTCAGCTCGTCGGAAGGCCAACCACCAAGGACTGTGATCATGGGACTCCAACTGTCTGGCAAGGCCAGAAGGAGGATCATAGCTTGCAACTGAGAGTCGACCTCCCAACCCGTGGCCACGCACTCCGCTGCGAGGGACTCAATCTGCTGCATGATCTCCATGATGTTGTCGCCTTCGTTGGCTCGGAGGGTGACGAGCCGTTTGAAGATGAAGAGCTAGTTGGCAAGATTGCTTGACTGGTAGATAAAGCAGAGTTTTGACCATGCGTCCGCGGCCAGGGTGCATCCTTGGATGTGCCCAAGTTGTGGTGGGCATAACGCGGACACAAGGATTGCCAACGCCTTTTTGTTGCGCTTCTTGTATGCCTCCTTCACCTCAGCCGCTGCAGTCTCTGGCGGAGCAGTCTCATCACCTTTTACAAGCTCAAGCAGTCCCTTGTCGTCGAGGAAGACCTCAAACTGCCACCTCCACAAGGCGAATCCTGTCCCATCAAACTTAAGGACAGCGCGGCTGCTCTCTTGCTCGCTAGTTGCCATGTCTTGCTGTTGGAAGCGTGAAATCAAGCTGGCTTTGAACCCCTTAGAGGCGTGGGCCCATAAGCCTTTGTTGGCCTGAGGGTGAGTGTGCACCCTGGAGGGTCCCTAGCAGTGGCTGGTTCACACCACCAACTGTTTTTGGAGAGACTGAAACTATGGAGGCAACTGGTTCCAAGGATGGCAAAATCTGGTCAGAGAGTGAGGCAATAGTTTTGTCCTCAATTGGATGGGAATTAACACTTTATCAAGGCTCACAAGCAGTGCCATTTTATAGCCACTGATCTAAGCTTTCCAGAACACCAAAGCATGCCAGATTTGGAGCTTCCTAGCAGATTCTATGGCTTCTAGAGTGCTCCTTGGTAGGCTGTCCTTTTCCCACCTAGGAAGGCATCCCTTCCCTCCTCTAGAAGCTCCAGAAGACCAAGACACCTCTAGATGCCTTGTAGGACAAGTGACCCCTTCTAGAAGGTGTGCCACCTTCCTGGACCCTCACCTGGCCTTCTAGAAACTTAAAGAGGAACTCTAGAGGTTGAGCTAGCTTCCTGGCATCTATTTTCCACCTCCCTTGAGGCAGGGCAGAATTTCATCTTGTGGGACTTGAACCCGGGCCCCTGCCTCTAGAGGTGGACACCATTAACCACTAAGCCACTAAGGCTTGTCTTTTTGGTGTTCCTTTTTGGAGTCACTCCTGCCATGGTGAGGAGCATCATTCCAACATTCGCCTCCTCCGAGCACTCACGGGCGCAATGGCCCTCTTTGCCGCAATTACGGCATGCACCTTTCCTGGCGTCCTTCTTGCCGCAGCCCTTTCCGCCACTTCCTCGACCCCCGCTTCCGCCACCACGTGTTTTGGTGACGAGGGCCGATGAGGAAGACGAGGACTCCCCGCAGCTCCGGCGCTGCACCTCGTTGCGGATGTACTCTGCAACCCCGCCATAGGTTTTGTCTTCCGACCATCCTTCGAGAACGGTGATGAGAGGATCCCAACTGTCAGGTAGGGCCATGAGGAGGGCCATCGCCTGCAGCTGCATGCCGATCTTCCACCCCACGTCATTGCATTGCGAGGCGAGCCACTCGATCTGCTGCATGGCGGAGATGACATCATCTCCCTCCTCGATTCTCACTGTGAGGAGCCGCTTCATCGCGAAGATTTTTTTTGTCAGCGACTTGGATTGGTGGATAGCGCAAAGCATTTCCCAAGCTTTGGCTGCAAGCTTGCAGCCTTGAAAATAGCCCCACTGCGACTCCGCCGTCTCAGACACCAGGAGCATGAGCGCCTCCGTGTTCTTCTTTTCAAAGGCCTGCTTCTCCGCGTCCGTAGCAGTCGCCTCTGTGAGCACCTCCTTACCCAACATGACATCCAGCAGCCCCTTATGCAAGAGGTGCAGTTCGAACTGCCACCTCCATAGCCCGAAGTCCGGGTCGCCCGCATACTTCTGAATGGGCTGCGTCTCCTTCTGCGCCATGTGCGTAGCTGATACTCCGACGAGTTCTCAGAACTTCACGGCGACGTCCAAGATGACGATCCCGTCCGCTGCAGAAGACGTGAATGTTAGAGGCGTTCAGACCCGTGGGTCCATAACCCTTTTTCGAGATGCGATCCGCATGGTGTGGTCCCGACGTTTGTCTGATCGTCTCCAGTGGTTCACGTCTACTGTTTTGGGCGAATCTGACACTGAGCGTGAGCTTTTCTTGTTGCCTCCCGCTATGTGAGCAGGAATTTAGAGACAGTCAGTTTGCAAAGGGAATAACGTCATTTTGCGTTAGTCTTTGAACATGGACATGCTCGCAACATTTATAGGGCTAGTCATGAGCTTACCAGCGAACCAAACTGCGCGCGATTCGGCCAAGCGTAGCTCAAGTTATGCTTGTCAAAGCGCAGGTCTCACCCACCACAGAAGCCTGACGCCGCCACTCGTCGTGGCGCCATCATTCACGTGCGAAGCGCCTTTCCCAAGGCGCATGTCCCATTGCACATGGTGTGGGGGTCCCCTGCACTGTTTCCACGTACCCTACCCACTTTTGGGTCGTGTTTGGTGATGGGGTGTGACAAAGTTGGAAACCTATCCGCGGACCTGCAGTCAGAGTTTTGACCAAGTCCCCCAGTAACAAAACGTACTACTGAGTTTTGGACGTCGAGCCAGGATTTTGGCTAAGTCTCTCAGTAACAACCTGCACTACTGGATCCAGTGGATGATCCACCTGATCAGGCGGATCATCCACCGGACGCCTCGGCAGGCCTATCGGAGCATTTTCTCCAGATGGTACTTTTGTTACTCGATCCGGTCGATTATCGACCGGATTTCAAGTCGTAGCCGGCTCCCAGAGCCGTTACGCATACCCCAACTTTGGAAAGCCATATCTCCCTCGATACTTGTCCGATTCCGGCGAAACAACTTCCACCGGATTCACCAACTTGTCCACGTCAAGTAAAAAGCCTCCATTTCAGGATCCTAGCAATTGTCGAGTCGCAAGATCCGCCGGATCAGAGTTTCCATTTTCTGGCGGCTCGTTAGCGCCTCCCGGGGCCGCACTTGGGCATGCGGAGGGACAATGTTTCAACAATTTGGACAAAGCCAAAGAAAGTTGGAGTATTCTAGAGATTGGTGGAGCAAGACAGAGATTGGTTGAGCAAGCAAGAGAATAGTGGAGCAAGCCAGAGAACGGTGGAGCAAGCCAGAAAATGGTTAAGCAAGCCAGAAAATGGTGGAGCAAGCCAGAGAAAGGTGGAGCTAGCCAGAGAATGGTGGAGCAAGCTAGAGAACAGTGGAGCCAGCCAGAAAACAGTGGAGCAGGCCAGAAAACCATGGAGCAAGCCAAAGAACGATGGTGCAAGCCAGAGAACGGTGGAGCAAGCCTGAAAACTTTGTAGCAAGCCAGAGAAAGATGGAGCAAGCCAGAGCACGGTGGAGCAAGTCAGAGAACGGTGGAGCAAGTCCGAGAACGATGGAGCAAGCCAGAGCACGGTGGAGCAAGTCAGAGAACAGTGGAGCAAGCCAGAGTGTGGTGGAACAAGCCAGAGAACGGTGGAGCAAGTCCGAGAACGATGGAGCAAGCCAGAGCACGGTGGAGCAAGCCAGAGAACGGTGCAGCAAGCATGAGAGCGGTGGAGCAAGCCAGGGAAAGGTGGAGCAAGCCAGAGAACGGTGGAGCAAGTCCGAGAAGGATGGAGCAAGCCAGAGAACGATGGAGCAAGCCAGAGAACGGTGGAGCAAGCCAGAGAGAGGTGGAGCAAGCCAAGCAATGGTGGAGGAAGCCAGAGGACGTAGGAGCAAGTCAGAGAACGGTGGAGCAATTCACAGAACCTTAGTGCAAGGCAGAGAGAAGTGGAGCAAGTCAAAAAACGGTGGACATAGCCAGAGAATGGTGGAGCAAGCCAGAGAAAGGTGAAGGAAGCCAGAGAACGGGGGAGGAAGCCAGAGAAAGGTGAAGCAAGCCAGAGAAAGTTGAAGCAAGCTAGAGAACGGTGAAGCAAGCCTGAGAAAGGTGGAGCAAGTCAGAGATTGGTGGAGCAAGACAGAGATTGCTTGAGCAAGACAGAGAACGGTGGAGCAAGCCAGAGAACGGTGGAGCAAGCAAGAAAATGGTGGAGCAAGGAAGAGAAAGGTGGAGCAAGCCCGAGAACAGTAGAGCAAGCCATAGTACAGGTGGAGCAGGCCAGTGAATGTTGGAGCAAGCCAAAGAACGGTGGAGCAAGCCAGAGAGCTGTGAAGCAAGCCAGGGAAAGATGGAGCAAGCCACAGAGCATTGGAGCAAGCCAAGGAACAATGGAGCAAGCCAGACAACAATGGAGCAACCACAGAACGATGAAGAAAGCCAGAGGAAGGTGGAGCAAGCCAGAGAAAGGTGCAGCAGGCCACAGAAAGGTGGAGCAAGCCAGAGAAAGGTGGAGCAAGCCAGAGATTGGTGGTGAAAGACAGAGATTGGTTAAGCAAGCCAGAGAACGGTGGAGCAAGCCAGAGAATAGCTTAGCAAGCCAAAGACTAGTGGAGCAAGCCAGAGGATTGTGGAGCAAGCCACAGAACGGTGGAGTAAGCCAGAGAACAGTGGAGCAAGCCAGAGAACGATGTAGCAAGCCAGAGAACGGTGGAGCAAGGCAGAGAACAGTTGAGCAAGGCAGAGAACAGTGGAGCAAGCCAGAGAATCGTGGAACAAGCCAGAGAAAGTTGGAGCAAGCCAGAGATCGGTGGAGCAAGCCAGAGAACGGTGGAGTAATCCAGAGAACGGTGGAGCAAGCCGAAAAATAGTGGAGCAAGCCAGAGAACGGTGGAGCAAGCCAGAGAAAGTTGGAGCAAGCCAGAGATCGGTGGAGCAAGCCAGAGAACGGTGGAGTAATCCAGAGAACGGTGGAGCAAGCCGAAAAATAGTGGAGCAAGCCAGAGAACGGTGGAGCAAGCCAAACAGTGGTGGAGCAAGCCAGAGAACGGTGGAGCAAGCCAGAGAACGGTGGAGCAAGCCAAAGAACAATAGAGCAAGCCAGAAAACGATGGAGCAAGACAAAGAACGATGGAGCAAGCCAGAGAAACTTGGAAGGTGGAGCAAACACAGAGCACAGTGGAGCAAGCCAAAGACATTGGAGCAAGCCAGAGAACGGTGGAGCAAGCTAGAGAACGGTGGAGCAAGCCACAGAACGGTGGAGCAAGCAAGAGAACGGTGGAGCAAGTCAGAGAACGGTGGAGTAGGCAGAAAACGTTTCAGCAAGGCAGAGAATGGTTGAGCAGGCCAGAGAATGGTTGAGCAAGCCAGAGAACGATGGAGCAAGCCAGAGAAAGGTGGAGCAAGCCAGAGAACAGTGGAGCAAGCCAGAGAACGGTGGAGCAAGCCAGAGAAAGGAGGAGCTAGCCAGAGAACGGTGGAGCAAGCCAGAAAACGGTTGAGGAAACCAGAGAAATGTGGAGGAAGCCATAGAACTGTGGAGCAAGGCACAGAACGGTGGAGCAAGCCAGAAATCCGTGGAGCAAGCTAGAGAAAGGTGGAGCAAGCCAGAGAACAGTGGAGCAAGCCAGAGAACGGTGGTGCAAGCCATAGAACAGTGGAGCAAGCCACGGAACGGTTGAGCAAGACAGAGAACGGTGGAGCAAGCCAGAGAACAGTGGAGCAAGCCAGAGAACGGTGGTGCAAGCCATAGAACAGTGGAGCAAGCCACGGAACGGTTGAGCAAGACAGAGAACGGTGGAGCAAGCCAGGGAAACGTAGAGAAAGCAAGAGAACAGCGGAGCAAGCCAGGGAAAGGTGGAGCAAGTCAGAGAATTGTGGAGCAAGCCAGAGAATGGTAGAGCAAGCGAGGGAACGGTGGAGTAAGCCAGAAAATAGTGGAGTAAGCCAGAGAACGGTGGAGCAAGCCTGAGAACGGTGGAACAAGCCAGAGAAAGGTGGAGCAAGCCAGAGAAAGGTGGACAAAGCCAGAGAAAGGTGGAGTAAGCCAGAGATTGGTGGAGCAAGATAGAGATTGGTTGAGCAAGCCAGAGAACGGTGGTGCAAGCCAGAGAACGGTGGCGCAAGCCAGAGAACGGTGGAACGAGCCAGAAAACGGTGGAGCAGGCCTGAGAAAGGGCGAACAAGCCAGAGAATGGTGGAGCAAGCCAGAGAACATAAGAGCAAGCCAGAGAACAGTGGAGCAAGCCAGAGAACGGTGGAGCAAGCCAAAGAACGGTAGAGTAAGCCCGAGAACGGTGGAACAAGCCTGAAAACTGTGGAGCAAGCCAGAGAAAGGTGGAGTAAGCCAGAGAACAGTGGCAGCGAATGTTGTACTATGGCAGTGTGTGGTCCGACAGTGTCCGACCAGGGATTGTTGTCAGAGCATTGCAATGGCTGATGGACAAGTCACCCCTGTTTGCAAGGTTGGGGGTTCAGATGTCAAGTGCACAAGTTGGGAAGCTTGTGTCGGAGCTTGGAGAACATGTGCACCATGAAGCACAACATGAAACGACTGAGAGTCATGCATCATCATCCGAAGACAAAGTTGAGGCAGGGTGCTCTCATTTTGAAGATGATCAAGTCGACCAAACGATGTACTTTAGGATTCCATTGTTCCAGGAAATGTCCAAAGGACATGTTATCACAGCACTATGTGAGGGAAAGACTCCTTGTCCCATTCTATCTCGGAATGACATGGAGGAGTTGTGTTTTCCATCACTCTTTGGTGGACAGAGAAGATCTGGGGACATTATCCTCAATTTCAGTGGTCCAAAACCGGACTGCTCGGTACCTTACCGCAAAGAGGTAAAGTGGGAATTGTTTAATTGTGATCGTAGATTTGCCCAAAGACTAGACAGCATTTTATTCAAGTTCTATGTCTGTCAAATGTTGAACGTTTGTGACATTATGTCGCTTTGGGCAAGAAAGTTGTTCCAGAAGAGGATTATTGCGGGTGATCTTCAAAACAGTGAGGCAAGAAGTAGATTGTTGGAGAACAACCTTAACTTCAACGAGTTCAAGAGGATGCGGGGAACCATCGCATATTGGGACGACAACAAGAAGGACCTATTTGCATTTTTTAGGCAGAAAAAACAGAGCCCAATGTTTTTCTTCTCTCTGAGCATGGCTGACACACACTGGCCTGAACTGTTGGGCTTATTGTCCAAAGTTGTAGGAAAAGGATTATCACGCGGTGAAATTGATACGCTCCAATTTCAGGAGAGGACAAAGCTCGTTGCCGATGACCCAGTGTCACCTTCACGATAATCTTACCACCGTCGTCGTTTTTTTTAAAGAACAAATCGCCACAGAAAATGGACCACTTGGTCATGTGGACGATTGCTTTGGGGTTGTGGAATTCCAACACCGTGGAAGTCCCCACTGTCATGTCTTGCTGTGGGTGAAGGATGCCCCAGACCTAGAGTCCCAGTTGAATTTATGGATAAGTATACATCAACAAACATTGACTTGTTACAGACCGATCTACAGTCCCTCCAAGTACACAAGTGTACATACCACTGTCGCAAGAAAAAATGCTCTACATCATGTGCGTTTGGCTTTCCAAAGCCACCTTTTGATAAGACTGTCATTCTTCAGCTTCTTGATGAGAGCACCTTACCTGCAGAGAGAAAACATTACAAAACAGTGTATTCAAGTATGATTACAACATTAAAGACAGTAACCACCGACATTGAATTTGACAATTTTCTTCAATTGTGTGAGCGTTCTGTAATTGAATATGTTCGTAGTATACGCTCATCTCTTAAAAAGGCGACCCTACGTTACAAAACGATGCCAATGTATCAAAATGTGAACCCGTTCAACCCTGATGTCTTGAGGCTTTGGCAGGCCAACATGGACATACAAATGTGCATACATCCATATGCAGTGACAAGTTACATTGTCTCTTACATGTGTAAAGGAAACAGGATCATGAGCCACACACTCAAATCTGTAATGGATGTTTTGAAAAAAGAGGAGTGCTCACAGAATGTTGCTCCACCGTTCTCTAGCTTGCTCCACCTTTCTCTAGCCTGCTCTACCTTTCTCTGGCTTGCTCATCCTCTCTCTGGCTTGCTCCACCATTCTCTAGCTTACTCCACCGTTCTATGGCTTGCTCCTCCGTTCTCTAGTATGCTCCACCGTTCTCTGGCTTGCTCCACCGTTCTCTGGCTTGCTCCACCATTCTCTGGCTTGCTCCACCGTTCTCTGGCTTGCTCCACCATTCTCTAGCTTACTCCACCGTTCTATGGCTTGCTCCTCCGTTCTCTAGTATGCTCCACCGTTCTCTGGCTTGCTCCACCGTTCTCTGGCTTGCTCCACCATTCTCTGGCTTGCTCCACCGTTCTCTGGCTTGCTCCACCATTCTCTGACTTCCTCCACCGTTCTCTGGCTTGCTCCACCGTTCTTTGGCTTGATCCACCATTCTCTGGCATGCTCTACCGTTCTTTGACTTGCTCCACCGTTCTCAAGCTTGCTCCACAATTCTCTGGCTTGTTCTACTGCTCTCTCGCTTGCTCCACCGTTCTTTGGCTTGCTCCACCTTTCTCTAGCTTGCTCCACCGTTCTCTGACTTGCTCCACTGTTCTTTGGCTTGCTCCACCGTTCTCTGGCTTGCTCCACCTTTCTCTTGCTTGCTCCATCGTTCTCTGGCTTGCTCTACTGTTCTCTGGCTTGCTCCACCATTCTCTGGCTTGCTCCACCGTTCTCTGGCTTGCTCCACTGCTCTCTGGCTTGACCCACCGTTCTCTGGATTGCTCCACCGTTCTCTGACCTGCCCCGTAATTCTCTCGCTTGCTCCACCGTTCTCTGGCTTGCTCCATCATTCTCTGGAATGCTTCACCATTCTCTGGCTTGCTCAACCAATATCTGTTTTGCTCCACCAATCTCTGGCTTGCTCCACCTTTCTCTGGCTTGCTCCATCATTCTCTGGAATGCTTCACCATTCTCTGGCTTGCTCAACCAATATCTGTTTTGCTCCACCAATCTCTGGCTTGCTCCACCTTTCTCTGGCTTGCTTCACTGTTCTCTGGCTTGCTCCACCATTCTCTGGCTTGCTTCACTGTTCTCTGGCTTGCTCCACTGTTCTCAGGCTTGTTCTACCGTTCTCTGGCTTGCTCCAGCGTTCTCTGGCTTGCTCTATCGTTCTCACGCTTGCTCCACCATTCTCAGGATTTCTCTACCGTTCTCTGGCTTGCTCCACCGTTCTCTGACTTGCTCCACCGTTGTGTGGCTTGATCCATCATTCTCTGGCTTGCTTCACCTTTCTCTTGCTTGCTCTGCCATTTTCTGGCTTGGTCCACCGTTCTCTGGCTTGCTCCACCTTTCTTTGGCTTGCTCCAACTTTCTTAGGCTTGCTCCACCGTTCTCTGGCGTGCTCCACCTTGCTGTGGCTTGCTCCATATTTCTCTGGCTTAAACCACCGTTCTCTTGCTTCCTCCACCGTTCTCTAGCTTGCTCCAACGTTCTCTGGCTTGCTCCACCATTCTTTGGCTTGTTTTTCCTTTCCTTGACTTGCTCCACCGTTCTCTGGCTTGCTCCACCGTTCTCTGGCTTACTCCACCTTTCTTCTGCATCTTCAATCTTTCTCCGGCTTGCTCAACCATTCTTTGGCTTGCTCCACCATTCACTGGCTTGCTCTACTATTCTTTGCCTTGCTCCACCATTCTCAAGCTTGCTCCACCGTTCTCTGGCTTGCTCCAACTTTCTCTGGCTTGTTCCACCTTTATCTGGCTAGCTCCACCGTTCTTTGGCTTGCTCCACCGTTCTGTGGCTTACTTTACCATTCTCTGGCTTGCTCCACCGTTCTCAGGCTTGCTCCACCGTTCTCTGACTTCCTCCACCGCTTTATGGCTTGCTCCACCGTTCACAGGTTTACTTTGCCTTTCTCTGGCCTGCTCCATAACTCTCTGGCTTCCTCCACCGTTCTCTGGCTTGTTTCACTGTTCTCTGGCTTGTTCGACCGTTCTGTGGCATGCTCAACCGTTCTGTGGCTTGCTCCACCGTTCTCTTGCATGCTCCAACATTCTCTTGCTAGCTCTACTGCTCTCTGGCTTGCTCCACTGATCTTTGGCTTGCTCCACCTTTCTCTAGCTTGCTCCATCATTCTCTTGCTTGCTCCACTGTTCCTTGGCTTATTCCACCGTTCTCTGCCTTGCTCTACCGTTCGTTGGCTTACTCCACCAATCTCCGGCTTGCTCCACCGTTCTCTGGCTTGATGCACTGTTCTCTGGCTTGCTCCACCATTCTCTGGCTTGTTTTACCGTTCTCGGGCTTGCTTCAACGGTCTCTGGCTTGCTCCATCGTTCTCTGGCTTGCTCCACCGTTCTCTGGCTTGCTCCACCGTTCTCTGGCTTGCTCCATTGGTCTCCAGATATCTCCATCGTTCTCTGGCTTGCTCCACCATTCCGTTGGAATAAGGGTCACCAACAAAGGTCAACAAAATGATGTATACCATCCATGGGGAAATCAATCTAGAACAAATTCCATGAACCCAGAAACTCCACATTAACTACACCTACAAAACAGTCGTAATACTTAGCCAGACAATGCAGACGCTACCCTTGTCAAGAGCCCAAACCAGGGCATCAGGCTGCTAGTTGATCTCCTGCATATTCCTTCGGTATGCTACAAGCCTGAAACAGTGCACTGCACACAAAGTTATCGGCAAGCTAAACTGCTTACCTGTTTTGTACTTCCAGACTTGCTCCACCGTTCTCTGGCTTGCTCCACCATTCTCTGGCTTCCTTCATTGTTTTCTGGATTGCTCCACCGTTCTCTAGCTTGCTCCACTGTTCTCTTGCTTGCTCCACCGTTCTCTGGCTTGCTCCACCGTTCTCTGGCTTGCTCCACCTTTCTCTAGCTTGCTCTAACTTTCTCTGGCTTGCTACACCATTCTATGGATTGCTCCACCGTTCTTTGGTCTTCTCCATCGTTCTCTGGCTTGCTCCACCGTCCTCTGTCTTGCTCCACCATTCTCTGGCTTGCTCCACCGTTCTATGGCTTGCTCCACAATTCTCTGACTTGCTCCACCATTCTCTGCCTTGCTCCACCGTTCTCTGACCTGCTCCACCACTCTCTGGCTTGCTCCACCATTATTTGGCTTGCTCCACCTTTCTCTAGCTTGCTCCACCGTTCACTGGCTTGCTCCACTGTTCTTTGGCTTGCTTCACCGTTCTCTGACTTGCTCCACCGTTCTTTGGCTTGCACCACCGTTCTCTTGCTTGCTCCACCGTTCTCTGGCTTGCTCCACCGTTCTCTTGCTTTCTCCACCGTTCTTTGGTCTTCTCCATCATTCTCTGGCTTACTCCACTGTTCTCTAGCTTGCTCCACCGTTCTCTGGCTTGCTCCACCGTTCCCTGGCTTGCTCCACCGTTCTCTGACTTGCTTCACCATTCTCTGGCTTGCTCCACCGTTCTCTGACTTGCTCCAACACTCTCTGGCTTGCTCCACCATTCTTTGGCTTGCTCCACCTTTCTCTAGCCTGTTCCACCATTCTCTGGCTTGCTCCACTGTTCTTTGGCTTGCTTCACCGTTCTCTGCCTTGCTCCACCGTTCTTTGGCTTGCACCACTGTTCTCTGGCTTGCTCCACCATTCTCTGCCTTGCTCCACCATTCTCTGACTTGCTCCACTGTTCCTGGCTTGCTCCAGTGCTCTTTGGCTTGCTCCACCGTTCTTTGGCTTACTCCACAATTCTCTGACTTGCTCCACCATTCTCTGGCTTACTCCACTGTTCTCTGGTGTGCTCCACAGTTCTCTGGATTGCTCAACCGTTCTCTGGCTTGCTCAACCAATCTCTGTCTTGCTCCACCAATTTCTGGCTTGCTCCACCTTTCTTTGGCTTGCTCCAACTTTCTCAGGCTTGCTCCACCATTCTCTGGCTTGCTCCACTGTTCTCTGGCTTGATCCACCGCTCTCTGCCTTGTTCTACCGTTCTCTGGATTGCACTACCGTTCTCCGGCTTGCTCCACCACTCTCTGGCTTGTTCCACCGTTCTCTGGCTTGCTCCACCGGTCTCTGGCTTGCTCCAACGTTCTCTGGCTTGCTCCACCTTTCTTTAGCTTGCTCCGCCTTCCTCCAGATTGCTCCACCGTTCTCTGGCTTGGTCCACCATTCTCTGGCTTGCTCCACCATCCTTTGGCTTACTCCACCGTTCTCTGGCTTACTCCACCGCTCTATGGCTTGCCCCACCGTTCGCTAGCTTTCTCCGCTGTTGTCTGGCCTGCTCCACCTTTCTCTGGATTGCTCAACCAATGTCTTTATTGCTCCACCAATTTCTTGCTTGCTCCATCGTTCTCTCCCTTGCTCCACTGTTCTCAGGCTTGGTCCACCATTCTCTGGCTTGCTCAACCTTTTTCTGGCTTGCTCCACCAATCTCTGGCTTGCTCCACTGTTTTCTGGCTTGCTCCACCATTCTCTGGCTTGCTCCACCTTTTTCTGGCTTGTTTCACCTTTCTCTAGCTTGCTCCATCGTTCTGTGGCTTGTGCCACCGTTCTCTGGCCTGCTCCACCGTTCTTCTTGAAATGGTATGCACCTTGTCCACTGCGCAGCTGGCAAGCTGCACATACAGACAAGGCATGCATTGCTGTATGGAGTATGCCCCCTTGGTCTGTTCTGAGATGGGCCTGGAATCCGCTGCCCATAATGGGTATGATACCTGTGGATCATGATAGCAAGTTATCTTTTGTGGCCTAGTTAAACAGGCGTAGGAGTCTCAAACGAGAGGTTGGGGTTCAACCTGCAACGGCTGCAGATTTCTTTGTGGCCCAAACTGGGACAGGAAGCTTCTAGGAAGCTTACTAGAGCCTGCCTTGAGGATGACACTCGGTGGTCAAAGGATGCGCCAAGTAGGACTGTAGGTTGAGGTTGGCTCCGGTGTAGCCACTACAAGCAGAAGCTTTAGCAAAGCTCTGCAAGCATAAAAGCATGTACCTTGCATGCATCCATTTTCAGTTCTTGCCTTAGAGACTCCTCACAGATTGTCCAACCAAAGGTAGACAATAAATACCAACATGCGGACTTCGTGGGATTGTAAACCAAACGAACCCAAAGTGTGGATCCCTCAAACCAGGGATATGTTATCTTGGTTGCAATACCAAGAGCGGTTGGCGGCCTCCCATGTTGGGACCCGTTTTCTAGACCGTTGCTATCCGGCGCATTGACAAAGGGCTATGGGCCCACACTTCTGGTTCTAAGGCACGCTTCCAAGACTGACTAGCGCGTGGTCTTGTAGGGCATACAGGTACAACAGGGACACGAACATCGAACGGCTCCATCTATTCCATCGGCTCCATCGGCTTCTTCAGGTAGGATGCTTGCACGTGGCGGACTAGGGGACGAGGAACAGTTGTGTCCATGTTGGACAAGACCCTCGAGCCCCAACGGGATTAAGCTCTTCCCCTTTTTAGAAGTTGGTACAACCTCGAGTCCGTTCTGTCACGACGGCACCATTGCCTTAGGTGATCATCAGCGGGAGGGGTATGCAACGGAACCAATTGCACCTTTGACAACGGTCACAGTCAGGATCCTAATCAGCCTCATCGGCCTCAACAAAACAGAGTAGCGGCAAAGCAGAGAAGACGAGCGACCGCCAAAGATGGCGGATCCAACTCAAGCTCGCCTTGAGGCGGGTATGTCTAAATTCACGGGGACAGGTTTTCCCTCGTGGAAATGGCAGTTTTAGATTTTCATGAATGTGCATGGCTACCTCGACATCCTAAAAGGGACCGAGACAGCACCCTCCGATGCGATGGTGACGACGCATGCGGCTGACCTTGCAACATGGACGATGAAGAACAACATGGCTCTTGCCATACTTGTGACGTCCATCAACGAGACTTAACACTCCCACATCACAAGATGCACGTTGGCTACGGAGGCCTACGCAAAACTCTCACGCGTGCATCAATCGAACGTCCTAGCAAACCGAGTCTTCATCTTCCAAAGGTTGATGTCAATAAGGGTGAGTAAAAGAGAATCGATACCTGCATTTTTGCAGTCATTTGACAACGTGCTGCAAGAGGTCCAGCAAATGGAATGGAATCTCAAATCCAACATGCATGCCATGGTCCTTCTGATGGCGCTACCGGAAAGTTGGGGGTTCTTGATCACTGTATTTGGTGGTTGGAAGGAGGCAAATCTTATGTATGAGGCTGTCGTCGAACATGTTCGCAACGAGTCCATGCGACGCAGTGGCAGTGAGGAAAACATCTCAGCCTATTCCTCTCGCTTTGGTGGACAAGGTGCAAGCTCTCGCTCTAGTCAAGGCAACAGCGGAAGCGGTGGCGGTGGAGGGAAAGGCAACAGTGGCGAGAAGAGTTCTAAGAAGCACGACAACTGTCACAACTGTGGCAAGGCTGGGCACTGGGCTTCGGTCTGTCGTTGTCCCAAGAAAGAAGGTGGAAACAAAGGTGGAAAGGAGAAGAAGGAGCTCACCAACATGATGGCTAGAGGGTTGCCCATGAAGGGGACAGCGATCCTTAGGCCCGGGGCATTTGCCCTTCACTCGGGCACCAACCACCACTCATCAAAAGAGAAGGGTGGATTTGTCTCCATGATCGAATATGTCATGCGCATCAAGTGTGCAAACTTTGGCATCATCCAAGCCATGGGCAAAGGGGAAAAGGTGATCACGTTCAATATGAACGGTGTGGAGAAGGCGGTCAACCTTCAAAAGGTGGTGTATATGTCCTCCTTTGCAGCCAACTTGCTGTGAGTCTCACAAATTACCGACAACAACATGACAGTGGTGTTCACCAACAAGGAAGTTGTGGCCCTCAAAAATGAGGATATCTAGATTGTGTACACCAAAGATCACCTCATGCTTCAAGTTCCAAGAGTCGACGGCCTCTACGTGCTTTAAACCAAAGTCACCAAGGCGTCGGATGAGGGACTCGCATGTGCCACCAAGACAGTGGCACCAGAGCCAAAGGATGCACCGCCGGCGACCGTTGCGGCCGCCACATCAACCAAGGACACTGACGCTGAGCTCTGGCACCGACGATTTGGCCACGTGGCCAACAGCGCGCTACAGAAGATGCAAGAGCAAGAGGTAGTCTGCGGAATAAAAGGGTGCACCATGAAGCATGGCGAAGGGTGTACGTTGTGTGGACCATGCCTCCAAGTGAAGGCAAAGAAGCAGCCGTTTGGGAGAGGAGGTCAACAAGCAGAGCATGTCTTGGAACGGATACACAGTGATTTGTGTGGACCCTTTCGCATACCGTCTAACGGAGGAAGCAAGTACTTCCTGACCTTCATTGATGACCATAGCTGCAAGTTGTGGATCTACTTCCTTAAAACAAAGTGAGGACGCTCCAAAGTGACAACGGGGATGAGTACGAGGCATGCAAGCCTTGGCTCAAACATCATGGCATCCGCCACGAGCAAACCATCCCTTATAACCCCGAAAGCAACGGCGTGGCCGAGAGGATGAACCAGACCCTGCTCGGCATGGTGCGACGTGTGCTCTTTGACGCCAAGCTCCCACCTCGTTTTTGGGCAGAAGCAGCAACAACGGCCTGCTACCTCTTGAACCTCACACCAGCAACCGCCTTGCGGAAGTGCGGAAAGGAGCAGGACAAGCAGCTTATGACCCCATAGGAAGCATGGTTGGGAAAGAAACCCAACGCATCTCATCTGAAGGTGTTCAGGTCAACTGCATGGGTGAAGATCCAGACGAGAGAAGGTGTCGGCATGCTCGACGCACGTTCCAAGAAGTGTGTCATGATTGGGTACGACACGTCACACAAAGCCTATCGGCTTTGGGACCAGGTAGCAGGCAAGCTCGTGAGGAGCTGCGACGTCATGTTTGACGAACGCACCCTAGGAAATGGAGAGCTACTGGACCCGATCCTCGCTCCCAAATCAAGAGAGGGGATAGTGTTGCTTGAGTCCGGAGACCAAGCACCCGACAACTGGCTCGCTTTGCCAGCAGGTGGTTGGAATGGGAGAGTAGCTGTGGAGGATGACGCATCATCTGACATGGACGCGGATACCGAGGCGTTGGGGGTCTCTGAGTTCAACTTGGAGTCCGATGACTCTTCTGACGACGACAATGACAAAAAACCACCACCTATGGAAGCACCAATACCAAAGCAAGAAGCCGCACCAGCACCACGGCGTAGTTTGCGACCAAAGACAACATGATGCCCCCAATTTTGCCGCGTCCTTGATTTCCTCCGCGGGTGTCTACGCACCGCGCTGCTCCGCGGACCAGACACCTTTACGCTAGATCGGCAGCAACCTTGGACTTGTGAGCAACGCCGCGGATCACAGATCTAGACTCACACGCTGGCACCTCACCGATGTGTGTGACACTCCGCGGTCCGCCTCTTCCCGCACGGGAGTCCACCACCTGGTGGCGTCCGACTCCGTTCCGCGGTACCCACGTTCCGCGGTCGGGTGCAAGCAAGGGGCACCGCCGGCAGTTCACCTCACTCGGGCTTTTGGTGCACACGCAGTCCCACAATCCGCGGACCACAGATCTGGACTCACACGCTGGCACCTCACCGATGTGTATGACACTCCGCGGTTCGCTTCTTCCCACACGGGAGTCCACCACCTCGTGGCGTCCGACTCCGTTCCGCGGAACCCACGTTCCGCGGACGTGTGCAAGCAAGGGACACCGCCGGCAGTTCACCTCACTCGGGCTTTTGGTGCACACGCAGTCCCACAATCTGCGGACCAGATTCCGAGATCAATGGGAGACGAGAAGGCGATGGAGGACACAGAGAGTAGCCAAATGTCTTTGATAAAGCTGGTAACGCGAAGTACACAGAATGCTCGGGAGGCATGCAATATTGAGTCGCGCTTGTCCTACTGCTAGTAAGGCCCTTTTCTACTTGGGACTCCGCACGGCGTGTCTACACGCCGGCGGTCTCATTCCTCTCACATCATCCTTCTTCCTTCTAATTGGACTCCACGCGGTGCGGTTATGCGCCGCGGGTCTCGTCCCAATCAAACACACATACACACACTGCCTATCTTCTTTCATCCGCGGTTCGTGCACGCGGTTCTTCGTGTTCTTCCTTGAATCTTCGTCCTTCGCGGTGCGTCTCCCGAGGCTCCTCCGTGATTGATGCTTGGTCATTCCTTGCTGATTGGACGTTCCTCCCTCGATTGCTCGGCCTCTTTGTTGTCCTGCCTGTGCGCTGTCAGTAGCCGCGGATCCTGCTGCGGCTCGCCNAAAGCCAGTATCCTGCGCGCGGATTGTGAGCCGCCCCAAGTCCCTCTCCGCGGATGGCTTCTTCTGCGGAGGTGCGGCAGAATTATGCTTGACACTGATGCCCCCAACCCCCCTTTTTTCAAGCCTCTGTCCCAGAGGCTCTCAGCGACCCTTCCGCGTGAAGTGCTGGCGGGGTCTGGGGCGCCCTCGTTCTTGGCACGGTCGGCAGTATTTTTCCACTGTTCCTCCCTTTTGTTGGAGCTTTACTGCACATTTGTCGTGGACGAAGAGTGTGCACCCCTCACACCGCGCTCCCATTGTGGGTGTCTTGACCAGCTGCTTGCATGAGGAGCAGTGAGGCGCGCGTTCATACTTCTTACAGCTTGAGCATCGGTATATCCGCTTCCCCGCGCTACTCCGTCCCACCTCTTCTGCGCAGGAGTCATGCGCGACACCCGCGCAGTGCTCACACCGGTAGGATGTCCCCTTAAGCTGGCCTCCGCAGTTGTCCCCCGTGCAGGTACGCCTGTTCGAGAACTTCCAATTGACCTTCCACTGCTTGCTCTGGCAACTGATGCAGGTCCAGATGCCCTCCTTCCCGCGCTCCCCACACCGCAGGTGACACATTGTCCAGCACATCCCGCAAGGTTTGCCAAACTCGGTCAGGTCTCCGCTGCACCCGGCGCAAAGGGGGGCCAGGGTTTCCGCGTCATAGGACAGCGTCGCCCCTTCTTCCATGACTGCTCGTCCCACACACATGTGACACTGCCCCGCCCACACCGAGCTTCCCGTGACAAGACAGCCCTGGTGGGCCGTCCTGTGGCAGTTGGCACAATGTTCACCTCCGCAGACGGCCTTCTTGCAGGTGGGGCAGTTCTCCGCGGCTGCCTTGGGCGAGTCTTCCTCCTCCTCATCTTCAGAGTCTACTTCCTCTCCTTCCGCTGTGATTTGCGGCGGCTTCCGGACCCCTTGCCTATCCTCGATCTCCTGGCGGCATTGTCTGCACCTTTCCGGTCTGCTCCGCTCCCCTTTTGCATTCCGCGGCTGCTCCAGGCATCTATTACATACCCGCCGCTGGCAGCCCTTGCAATCCTGTACCCGTCTGCCCCAGCGGTGCCCGCACTGGACGCATGTCTGACGCTCCTTCTCCTTCCGCGCCTCCTCCGCTGCTGCCATGCGTCCTTCCTGCTGCCACCGTTGCATGGTGGCTCCTGTGACCGTGCGAGGCCCTTGCCGGGTCCTTGCTCCTTCCCCCTCCTCTTCTTCCTCTTCCTCTTCATCTGGGTCCCACCTCCCGTGCGCCTCTCCTNCGGCTTCCGGACCCCTTGCCTATCCTCGATCTCCTGGCGGCATTGTCTGCACCTTTCCGGTCCGCTCCGCTCCCCTTTTGCATTCCGCGGCTGCTCCAGGCATCTATTACATACCCGCCGCTGGCAGCCCTTGCAATCCTGTACCCGTCTGCCCCAGCGGTGCCCGCACTGGACGCATGTCTGACGCTCCTTCTCCTTCCGCGCCTCCTCCGCTGCTGCCATACGTCCTTCCTGCTGCCACCGTTGCATGGTGGCTCCTGTGACCGTGCGAGGCCCTTGCCGGGTCCTTGCTCCTTCCCCCTCCTCTTCTTCCTCTTCCTCTTCATCTGGGTCCCACCTCCCGTGCGCCTCTCCTCCCCCAGCATCCGGGTTGGCTCTGTCGTCCCCTTCTTTCTTTTCTCTTGCCGTCCCCTCGGGTGTTTCACGGAGACACCGCAGGCAAGTGCGGTTCATGCCGATGCAGCTTTTGGCCAGCCCCTGGTGTGCCGGCTGGCCGCAGTCGCGGCAGACAACCTTCATGAGCGTCGCTTCAGGGAGGTTCTCCCCACAGACCACACAAGGACCTGTGTAGGCGTTCAAGGTGCGGGGACTCATATGAGCACCCTTTCGCGGGGCGGCAGGGGACATCCTTGGAGTCGGGTCCCCGCTGCCGGCCTGCTTTGGTTCAGGCTGCCGCTGTTGCTCCTGTAGTCCTGGCTGCTCATGCTCTTCCTGCTGCTCCTGCTGCCTCCGCTGCTGCTGGCCTTGTTCGCGCCGTCCTTGTCCCACTTGCTTTTCCCCCGCGGACACCTCCTGTATGTCAGAGCCGTCCGTTGGTTCCTCCCCCTGAGGCTCCTGGCTCCACGCTTCCTCCTGCTCTGACACTTGGGCTTCACACCGCTTCAGCACTTCCTCCGCACGCCAACCCCTTGATCCCCTGCGTTCCTCCAGCGGAGGGAGCGCTCCACCTGTGCCGGGGATGTGTGTTTGCCACGCTGGAGGTAGCAGCACGAACTCTGTTGCTGGGTAACTCCGCTCGCTGAATCCATCCGGCCCCTCCAGCCACACTCGTCCTGCGTCAACCGCGGCCACGCGATACACCTGCCGCGGCTCTTCAGCTTCGCGTCCTGTGCCTGGAAATGGGCGGAGGTACACCAGGTTCCCTGCCTCGATCGCCCCATGGTTGAGGCGTCTGTTGGCGGCGTCACATCCGTGCCAGGCCGAGACCGAGGCCCGAAGTCGTGCCTCCACCCGCAATTTAGCTGTCTTCTGGCACCGTGCCCGGTACCACTCCTGCACCTCCTTGTCCCTCGCCAGTTCCCGCTCCTCTTCTGAGATGCCATCCTGCTGTTGTTCCGGATCTAGTGGCAGCCGCAGTGGAGGCTGCGGCATGCCCAGCGCCGCGCGTGGGGGTTGCCCGAAGAGGAGGGCATGCGGCGAGAACGTCGTGGCGCGGCTGGGGGTAATGTTGATGAAATGAGCCGTCTTCTTGAGAGTCTCCCCCCAATCCTTTACCTCCGCGGTGGCCACTGCCCGCTCCAAGATCTCGTGCAGCCGTTCGACCTGGCCCTGGGATTGAGGCCGATACCGCCCAGAGTGCACGT